>JXSR01S010930.1:17759-42996 GCA_000969725.1 Ophiothrix spiculata
GAACATCTTCACTGGTACCTGAGTTTCAGAGCAGAATTGTTTTACTTTGTCAAGCCCTTGTCTTCATAGTAAAAATATATGGTTTTGTACTTTTTTACCAATAATTCCGACCAAAAATCAAGGATTTAAGTCAACCAAGTGATAAAAAACCATATGTGATGCAGTGAACGTAATGTCATGTTAGTGTCTAATACTGGAAGTCACAATTTTCCCAGTATTTGGTCATTAGTGTCCCCTGACTAATTAGTGTAACCTCAGTGATAATCATCTTTTATTCAAAATTAATTGACCTTGATAATCAAAACATACCGAAATACACACATGATTCAATAAAGCAAATGGAATATGTTGTGCTGTTTATTTTGAGGATTATTATTTTATATCTTATTTCAAGTTTCATATTAAAATTTAGCAAGAAATCACTGCAAATGTTAATGTTATTGGTCAAAAAAATTTAAAAAAAAATGTCTATTACTAGGGGGGGGGGGGCACTTGAGGTATTTGAGATCCGCGATATCCAAATAACGGATTTTTGGTCAAAAATAGGGTCTATGGAACTGATTTTTTCCCACAAAAATATGACTATTTGAGCTTAAAATTAGCTTGAAAACATAGTAAAACACATTTTTGAGTAATTTTCTTGATCATGGTCATCCTCAAAAGTCTGTTTTTCAATGGCAAAATGGTCATTTTCAGCCATTTGGAAGGGACTTGTTGCTACAAATGTAACCACCAATAAGCCTGTCTATCCTTTTTCGATTGCCTTCGGGTGGATCACGAATATTAAAAAGACTAGCTTTCTAATGATATAAAATATGTTCTGATTGGTTGTGAAGAACTGCCCGCGTTTTTGCTGTCTTCTCGGACATCGAAGTCAGAAAACAATCAACTGCAACGCAATTTAGTGTACAGATATATGCTGTGCTCATGCAAGCATGTCTGTGTTAACAAAACTCATGCAGTGTTTATGGAGCAGCGTTCTACTTCTACTTCTACTTCTATAGCATTGATATATTTATTGCTCATTTCAGGCTAGAAGTTTTTGATATGACCTGGACAGGTATGGAATTATTAGGAATGTGGGTGAATACCCAGTCTAAATACCAAATTACCCCTCCCCCTTCAGAGTAACTTCAAATTACACCTCCCCCTTGAGCATAACATTTGAATTACCCCTCCCCTACAAAGTAACATTCAAATGAAAATGAGTCTAAATTTCTAACCAAAAAAAAAAGACAAGAAAGTTGCTATACCTATATTATCACTAGACATTAACAATGCACTAATGGGATTTTAATCAACCATAAAGTTAATTAAATGGTACTAAAATGGTGACATAAAGGAAAATGAACAATAAGTGAGTTTTTACACAATTTTTATTTTCAAGAAATAGGAACATCCTGTTAAGTGGTAGGTAAATAGCTGTCTTGGCATGTCTAATGCATGTGCTAATAACATTTTTCATAACATTGTCATTATCAAACAATATGGGAGCTATTATAGACACATTACATAAACTGCTAGGAAATTATTCTTGAACTTCTTCAGTGTTACCGGAGTTTCAAAGCAGAATTGTTTTACTTTGTCAAGCCCTTGTCTACATAGTAAAAATATATGGTTTTGTACTTTTTTACCAATAATTCCGACCAAAAAAACATTTGTTGGATCTTTAAGTGATGGCAAATGAACTTTTGTACCTGGTGGGTACTCAGTGGAAAAAATGTGGGTATACCAATGCATGGTCAAAGAAGGGTTGCATTTTGGCCTCCCAGGGTTACCGAAGGCCTGTTAAAATTTTGAAAAATGGTTTACATATCAATTGCATTTTTTTAAATTACAATTTTTTGACCAATTTTTCAGTAAGTTTACGCATCGGTCATTAAACTATGCTTTAAAGTGCAATTTACATTGTAAATAAGGAATGAAACGGTCTAGAAAACGGTTGTTCAACTAAAAGCAGTTTACAAATCCCCCCCACCCCCCCATTCTGAAATAAGAAAGCTTAACCCTAACTGATCATAAGAAATTTTCCGTTTCTAGCCTATCTCCTCGAAAAGGGGGTGGTGAAAAACGGGTGTTTTCACCGGGATTCGAACCGGGGACCTCCCGTTTCCCAAGCGAGTGATACCCATAGCAAGCCACCGCCGAGTCGCTGCCCGGGCAGCGATTTCGTCCCTGCATATAACCCCCGTCTATGACGTATTGGGACTTAGTTGATTTTCTTGATTTTCTAAAGTGAGATTTAGTGAGATTTGGTTCTCTTAGGGTTATCAGTACACAGGCCGATGCACTTTAGAGGTTCAAGCAAATAATTGTTAAAATTAGAATCTATAAAAATTCAAGGCATCTAGCTAATTCATGTTCCCAATTTCAATGTAAAATGAAATGTAAAATGATTTTAAGATTTAGGAATTGTGTGTGGAGTGTTTGTGTGGGGGTGTATTAAAGGGATATTTAGGCCTATTTCTTAGGAAAGGATACTATGTATGAAGTGAAAAAAAAGACTCAAACAGAAGTATCAAAATCACCACAGTTTTTTTCCTTGAGAATTTCAAATTTGATACTCTGATGGGTCTGCTTTTCACAGTTTTCCAAAAGTTGAGCTATTTGTTGCATTTGTAGCAGAAAACACATTTTTGATACAATTTGACTCAAACTATGTGTAATTTGGAACATAGGTAGGTTATACAAGCAGCGGTTATAATTTCAGTGACGTGTCATTTTAATCCTTATATGTGATGGCTCACCCCGAAAGGGGGGACTTTGACGATTATATCAATTTTGATTTTATCATTTCATCTGTTACAGCATTTTCTAAGCTTTAAAATGACACATTAGTTGTTGAAATTAATCAAGGTGATCAAATTTTATCCAACAGAAAATCTGCTTGAAATTCTTATTATTTTCTTTATTTTTTGCTGCCTATTTTCATCAGCTTCCCGAAACGTATTCTGTCGCAAAGTCCCCCTTTTCGGGGTGAGTCATCACATCACATATGTGGTATTTGTAAAAGTAAAGGCAATAAGAGGACCCCATGACTGCTTTTTGTGGTGCATGGTTATATGATCGCATTAGAATTTGTATGACTTCAAAAAGCCTCTTAGCATACCAATCAACAAGCTTGCTAACATGAAGAAACCCCTTCAATATAGGGGAAGTTTTCAAGATTTCAAAAAGGGGTTTACAGTAATATCAATGTGGTCTACTTTCCATGAACCTTTCATTACCACCATGAAGAGAAAGTGATTAGGTTAATGAACCCATATTCCAAATGGATATTTTAAGACAGGCAATCAAAGAAGAACCAAGCTCCATTGAGCACCATCAACCCTGGGGTAAGGGTAGGTCTCTTTATCAAATTGTGACCAGAGCACATTGGGCCAAAATATAGTCGGCCTTCAAACAAAATTTTTGCTACCAAACATTTGGTCTTGACGTCAAAATGGTGATTGACTTCAAATAAAATAACTTCAACACCGGGTTGAGGCCAAATAAAATTTCGGGCTAAATTGCACATGTGTTGAATTTCGTCAAAATGATGATTGACTTCAAAATAAAATAACTTCAACACTGGGTTGAGGCCAAATAAAATTTCGGGCTAAATTGCACATGTGTTGAATTTCCATATACATTACCTCAAATTTTTGTTACCAGTTTATACTTAAAATTTGATCGCAGATATTTGGTGACGTCACGACCAAATGTTTGGTAGCGAAAATTTTGTTGAAGTCCGACTATGGTTTGGCCCATATTTATGAAACCTTGCAACCTCTTGTTGCTAACTAAATTTACCTTAATTATTATTATCTTAACAGATGAATAAAGAGGCTTCTTGCCAACTGCAGGTAGAGTTAGCAGGGTTTCATAAATATGGGCCCAGGTGTACATTTCATGAAACTACTTGTAGATTTTAAAAAAGCCCTAGCAACAAAAGAGGCTTTAGCCAAAAATAAAATAAAATAAAAATAATAAAAAAAGACCACATAAAATGGGAAAATTTCAAATTGACACCAAGCAATATAAAATTGGAGACAGTGGGATATGGAATAAGGGCACACACCGTAACAGCCTATATGGATACAAGGCCTAAGTGAGAACCCCTGAGTCACATCTCCATGAACCCCAAATCACTCAAGGATGAAGTACATAATAGCTTCTTCACTCTCAATGACTTTCCATTCACTGAACAAGAGGAAAATGACATAATTTAGCCCAGAATTTTGTCTAATTTCAGGTTATGAAATTTTAAATTTGCTGCTGCTGTGTACGCCATTGGTAACTGGCTAATGTCTGTATCAGTAAATAGGCATATACTTCCATTTTAGCCTTTTAGCCTTGTTTTTCTTCCAAATTTCCGATATTATGGTGCATTTACACTGTGACGACTTGTTTCGACGGAGGGTAATGTATTTGGAACTAAAAAGTTGTAACTGAAAACGACTGATAGTAACGATAGTGTGCGTGGCTATCAGCATGTGTGAGCATTGACTGACTTTAACTTACGATGAGGGGCGTAAAATTCATGTTATACGCAGGTCTACGTTGCTTGTCGTTACCCCCAATTCGTCACAGTGTAAACGTACCTTTACCTGTTAATATTGGAAAAAAGCTACTTTTTACTTTCAAGTATTTTTGGTTAAAACATCAAATTGTATACATTATTTTAAATCAAGAAAGCCCATGTAAATAAAACATGGATAAGTATATTTTGACTAAAACCACCCCTAGAATTCCAAAAAATTGAAGAAATCTATATGCCTGTACTTTTCTTAAATTCAATTTTCAGTTGATTTTGTTCTTTTTGCTGGGCAGAACAAAATCTTAAATGTGAGACAGCAAGCCTGTGTACAAGTTTAAGTGGTCAAATAACACAAACATTTACCAAGAAAATATGAGGTCATCAGGTGACAGCAGAAAGAGAGGTATAAATGTGAAAAAATGAAAAGTGAGGTCCTAGAAGTCATCAAAAGACATCACCTCCAAAGTGAGACCATCCACTCACCTTTCCAAAACTGTTATTTCAAAAATGAAATGATAAACATTACTTAAAAAGACTGCAAAGTTACAATGAAATCAAATCAATTTTTAGTTTAATACTACAATTCAAGTTACACAATCATATTTCTTGTCAAAACACATGGTTACGATCATATTTCTTTGTCAACGATGTATAGTATCTGTGAACCAAGTTCATAAATGGTAAATGTTTTCCTATAGAAAAAATAAAATTTCATGAAACTGAAAACAAACAACTTAAATAGGTATAACAAATCACATTATCAATATACCTAAAGAAATATTGAACATCACGACTACATTTTGCAAACTCATTCTTCACAATGCTTTTGACGTTTATTAGGCCAAAAAAAAATTGTTGTGTTGCCCTCCGCCGGCCGGATCGAAATTGTGGAAAATCCCGACTCGGTTTTTTTTTTCCATCAAAACTCTTGATTTTTAATATTTCTTGAGTTGCACAAATATTTTGCCTGATTTCAAGCCCTGAAAATGTTCCAAAATTCACCTTTCAGTAGCAAACAACCATGTATCCCACACTATTTACACATGGCATCTGTAATTGTTATTAAAAAAAAAAGAAGAAAAAAAAACCGGCCTGGCCGTCCACCACTTTGGGCCTGTGAGGGCAACACAACTATTTTTTTTTGGCCTTATGAAAGAAACAAATAACGGAATTTTTTTCCAATTATTAATGTGCGCAATTGAGTTATAATAGATGGAAGACTCCAAATTTGTATTGTGCATATATGCCTAAGGGATTGAATGTATATTATACCTTGCACAATTATCCATATAATTTTAGCATTGTATTTATAGAGATGCTTCTCCATTTAACTACACATAGCACCTGCTGTCTTTAACACAAATGTCATTATTGCAGAAAAAGCTTGGTTCCGATGGGGGGGGGGGGGGGGGGGGGTGGTGCTCGAAAAATTTGCACAATTATCTGTATAATTTTAGCATTGTATTTATAGATATGCTTCTCCATTTAACTATACATAGCACCTGCTGTCTACAACGCAAATGTCATTATTGCAGAAATAGCTTGGTTTGGGGGGGGGGGGGTTTCACGATTTTTTTTTGATAGGTATGTGATATCTGCTATATCCAACATAGGGTTTTGCAGAACTGATTTTTGGTCAAAAACAGGGTCTATGGAACTGACTTCTTACCGAATTAATTGAGGTCTTGGGAACTGCTTTTTCCCCAATAAAAATATGACTATTTGTGCTGGAAATTGCTCAAAATTAGGTTGAAAAACACACTTTTGAGTCATTTTCTTTGAAAATGGGGGTCTTCGGAAGTGAAGTATTTTTGAAATTTGGGAGCAGAAGAGGAAGCTTGAAAAGGGGTCTTGAGGGCGGCAGATACCCATACCTACGTCAATGTAAGTGATGCTCCCCCCTCCCCCGGGCTTGGTTCAACTTCAGAGTGGAATAAATGTTCTTATAAAGGACTGCTTGAGCTATTGTTATTGATATATTTATTCTGGTATTCAAAATGTCAAACAAATGAATCAATAAATATTCATCATTCAATAAATTTGCTTTTTGGTCTAGATTTTTATTAAAATAAAGAAATGTTAATGTGAGGTTTAATGCATCATTAAAAAAATTACAGAATGTAAATTTCCAAACAAGTTACAAACATTAAACTTTTCTTCAGTTATATCTTGTACATTAATAATATACAAATCATAACGTTACTTTTATAAAATGTCAAAAACATTGTCTTTACGTAACTCTAATTGCCTATCTCATATTTTCTAGTTTTGACACACAAAAAATGAGAAAAACAGTTTAGATTTGTTAGATTATTTCCAGTTTGAACATTTCCTTTATAATAAATTGATGATACAACGCACATATTTATGTGTCTTAAGTTAAGAAGTATTTTGTAACTACCAAAAATGGCTTATCTAATTTTACAAAGGGTATAGATAAGCAATTATTTAATAACATGTTGTGAGAAAGACAGAAATATAAATTGAGATAGCGAAAAAATTAACATGCAATTATATGTTAACATGTTGTGAGTTAGGAAATGGGATAACCAATTCTGTTCTGAATCAGTTGCAGACTTAAATTAGACATTTTCATCCTGATCTTGAAGATCATGTTCAATGTCATATTTTTTGCTTTCTCACAGAGATAACCCTTAAAGGGACTAGCCTAGATTGTTCCCAATAATTTTTTACCT
Source organism: Ophiothrix spiculata (assembly GCA_000969725.1). Classification (NCBI taxonomy): domain Eukaryota; kingdom Metazoa; phylum Echinodermata; class Ophiuroidea; order Amphilepidida; family Ophiotrichidae; genus Ophiothrix; species Ophiothrix spiculata. The sequence goes on from JXSR01S010930.1 coordinate 24,975, forward strand.
AAATATTTTTTTACATGAATCGGTAGAACATGTTTATAGTAATATAACCTACAAGTAGTTTTCCATGATTTTGAGGAATATTGGAGAAAATTGCAATTCTTTACCTATGCCGGCGACAAAAAAGATGTGACAATAGTGTTTCTAGTTTCAAAATTTAAAAAGATTTTGTTTCTACACTCATGACGGGTAAACAAATTATTTTTGATGAAATTGTTTCTCTTTTAATATGTATTAAATTATCTCCAAGAGCTTTTTTTTTGATTTTTTATCTGGTAAATCCAGATCTGAGGTACAAATTTAGGATTCAGAAAACACAAGATAGTCACACCACCATCAAAGAATGATATATTGCAAATTAGTTATCTCTCAATTTGAGCCATTTCTGCTTAAATTTGTGTACTTTTTTGGATATTACTACACTTTTTAGCTTCATTTAGAACATTTCCATAAGTTTTTAATTCTAAATGGAATCTAGGCTAGTCCCTTTAATCTAAAAACCTTTTTGTTCAAAAATATAGATTTCGTCAAAATATGAGATATGCAATTATTTTATTAGCATGACAATTATCTTAGTAGCCAGACATCAATAACAGAAGACCTATCAGTTGAGATAGAAGTCTAAATTAAAACGTAGATATGACATAGTCAGCAAACAAACAACCAGAGATAGTGACCTACATTCCATAATAAATTATCGCACACGCATTTACACAACTAATTAGCTGCTACAAATTGAAACTTACTTCAATACACTGCTATCTATTTGGTATTTATATAGAGAAATACACTGTTAATATACGAGGGGGCATCAAAAAGTTTTAAGGTAAGATTCCTTTTATCCGTTGGCGGTGCGGTTGCAGTGCGTTTTGCACTGTAAGGGTATTGGTAGGGGTATAATGTAAAGCACACGATTGGTATCAGTACCTGATCAGGTTGAAGCTGAGATTCAAGTTTGACTGTCCGTTTTCAATGCGGTTCCATGTCATAATTTTCTCTGTATAAAAACTTTCCGCATGAAGAAAATGCATTCAAAACGGATGAATCGCTCCAAGGACCAATTCAAGTAAACACATGCATTTCCAGATAGCCGCACAACAAACGGACCGGATAAAAGGAATTGCTCTCGCTAAAAACCATTATATCGATTCAAAACGCACCGCATGTGGAACGCGTGCGGAACCGTATTGAAAACGGATGGTCAAAATTGAATCTCAGTTTCAACCTGATACCATTCAATCATGTGCTTCAAATTATACCACTACCAGTACCCTTACAGTGCAAAACGGACCGCAACTGCACCGCAAACGGTAAAAGGAATCTCAGCTTTAAACTGCAAAACGCACCACAACCGCACCGCAAATGGATAAAAGGAATCTCACCTTTAAACTTTAACTAGAAAAAACAGGCCAGAAATATAGTCTTATTTTGAGATTCTTAATGCTTAGGTCACACTTAGAAAGAGTAGTCGGCCAGTTTTACTAGTTCACAACAATGTACCCAGAAGTCAATGCGATCTTGTGGGTTTTGTCTGCTGTGTCGTGCCAGCTGGGTCAGAGCTCTGCCAACTATACTCTTTCTATTTGTGACCTAACCATTTTTACATGGTCACTGTGTAAAGTAACACATTATTCCAACTGTTAATTGACTGTCCACAGACCATCTTTCTAGAAATCTTCTCTACTGTAAAATCGATTTTATATTTTGATGAAAATCAACATTTTCAGGTCTGCCATGTTTTATTACATCATCGTGAAGGCATTCATCTACCGATTTCCATAATTTTGGTATCAATGGAAAGAGGAGACCCCCCCCTATACTATGATATCAAACAAAAAATAAATTTCATAGGTTTCATTTTTTTTTACTTAAATAACAACAGTTATAAACCCAGGACCTGGCCAACGTGAAGGCAAACAAGCCTCCACGGGCCAATGCAGGGTCGTATTAAAATACATTAAACAAGAACATATAAAAATACAAATAAAATGATGTTCTGGGCATACAGATATAATCATGCCTTGTGTCTCAATTTGGACCAAGTGGCGACAAACCACCGGTTATGTGATTAGCGGGTGGGTTGCTGACATCCATTGCCACCTGTATAGAAAGTTAACCTATAAGACCCATTTTGCATCATAATGTACATTAATGTGGCTATTCTGTCAAAACTCATTGATATAGCTCATTCCCTTCTTGGTGAAGTTTAAAACTTTTTGATACCCCCTCATACTACTACATTTATAACCACGATGCTTTGGTATGCACACATCTTGGTATATTGAACACCAGGATTGAAAGCAACACTGTCATTCCACTTTATATAACAGCTAAATAAATCTGTGTCACTTGATTGGCGCATCTTGGGTCACATGCCATTGGTCATTTGGTCCATTTGATAGTAAACGTCACCAACTGTGCAAAAGTGCCATGCAAAAATTTCGACACATTGCATGGTTACCTTTTTCGGTAAGACGCAACATCAGACGCGGGCGTAATTTTAAATATACGCTTGCACAGTCTGCGGGCGCAGCAAAAGATGTGTCGTTGCATTAAAACCAGCATGTACAGTACCAAAGATGTTGTCTCGGTTTGTTTTGTTTACAAAGATTTATTTAGCTGTCATATAAAACAAATAATGAATGTTTCTTATTCGTGTCAATGGAACAAATATTTCATTCGGTGAAAGATCAAATGGCCCATTCAACTCGGCTTCGCCTCGTTTGAATGGAGCATTTGATCTTTAACCTCATGAAATATTTTTACCATTGAACTCATAAACATTCATTATTTGTATAATGCAGTTAAATGCAGCACTGTCCTTAAAAGGAACTTTCTTAATCTGTTCGCCAATCATTTAATATGACTTTTAACTTTTTAGTAAAAAAATGGTCTTCTTTAAAGGAAAGCAACAGATTTCACAACCTTTTTAGATGCATTCAACAACAGACAAAACTAGATGGAAATTAAAGACATGCGACTACTGTAAATGGGGTTACTTTCACGCCGGAAGGCTTAGTTTTTGCCAATTTCGCGAATCATCATCTAACCATGAATATAACACTCTGCAAATATATTCATTTTATGTGTAGGCTTAAGTAGCGAAGCTTAAAAATTCTTATTTAACAAGTGTTGAAAGGTGCGATCATTGCTTTTTGAAAAAAAAAATCTGCACAAGAAAGTATCCCAGTTTACAATATTTTGGTAAAGAAAAAGGACATGCAAGTTTTGAATATGCCTGTAGTACCACTTAATTCTGATAAAGTTGTAGTCCATTTTTATTATAACATGGCGTAATGGTCACAAGATGTCTTTTATATAAAGGCTTTCATAGGGGACCGTGGAGGGGACAAGTTAATTTGTTATTTTGAAGCAGTGTACAGCACTTATCTTAAAGAGAAGAGTACTTGCCAGAAGATGTGTCTTGGTCTTGGCCAATGGCCGTAAGCTTAATAACACTATATTTAATCATCAAGACACTTAATTCTGCAGAGAGGCCAGTGCTGCAAAATCAATGTGCAATGTGTGAATGTCATTTGTTAAGTGGCATCTTACTATGCAAGACACTATGCGACTTAAGTTTTGTCTATATTTAAATCATCGCTAAATAGGCAAGTCTATATACATAGTGAGTTGATAGAGCATCACAAAACAAGTGCAGCAAGACAAGTAGCTCATGCATAGGTATCCTTAGCACCCATGTGACACCTTGGACACATAACCACCGGTAGCCAACCCGTGTCTGGTAATCCGAAGGAAGCCGCAACGCAGGTATGACATCGGTATGACACCGGTGCGATGCCCGGTCAGTCGTCGCTAGTTATAAGACCATAACTGAAGACATTGTATACAAGCTGCAGGCTCATTCCAGTGAAAACTAAACCTTTTTTGATTTCAAGCAAAAAATCAGCTTTTTTATTTGACCATATGAGCAGTTTTTTCAGTCATACGTTTGTTACTCGGTATGTGAAAATTATTTTCTAATCAGAAATTTTGAATTTTTTCTACACGTGCATGTATGAGCACATGTTTTCATTCAAAAATGTCACAAACGTTACCAAACAAAACATTGCATTAAAAGAAATCCTGACAATAGAATTTCCTACCACTTTTATGAACTATTTGTAAATATATTACCAATCATCTGTGAAAAGCGCAATAAAAAATTCGCTAACATGTCAGAGAAATTTTACTTTGAAGTCATTTGGAGTAAAAAAACATTTCCGTGCGCGGTCACAAACGTTACCGAACATTACATGAACTTTATTCAGTATTTTGGCAATTATTTTAATCTTTAAACACCTACATGTCTTGATCCCACCAGTGAGCACCATTATCAACAACAACCTCGTTGATATAATGTTTATGCTAGGTTCTGTGGCCATTTAAAAGTGAAATTTTCCAATTTTTCGGTCACAAACGTTACTTTGGAATCACCCTGGCACAAGGTTTTAACTCATAATAATTCTGGCGTCTCTACAGCTAATACACCGACCGGAAACCAGTCGGATGCCGGTCAGTCACCGGCTGGGGTCTGGTTGGTGTCCGCTGAATTCTACCTGATATGATATCGTAAACATATTGTAACCAAGGTTATGTTACCAGGGTATCCGTGGGAATACCATATCTCGCATATGAAGAAAAACCTCACCGATGCCACATATTTAGTGATGATCAAAGTATAGAGTTTAGAAAGGGTTAACTAAGGTTGGTCCTCTCAAATTCAAATTGTTACCATATGAATGTTTCTGGCGATAAAAACTAGACAAATCTAGCAACAAATCTTTAGAAATATGTTTTTAGCTCATATTGGTCATATAATTTATTATAAAATTATTTTTCAAAATATATCCATGTTGGAAATGAAAATTTTACCAAGAATATGCTTGAAACCAGTGTTTGAAAATATTAATTTTACCAGATTTATCTCGGAATTTTTAACATGTATTGCTTTCAAAACATTTGTTTGCTTCAAAGTAAAGGTTTCATGATGCCATTATTTTGTACGGAATCTAAGCTAGGCCCTTTAAGACTAGGCAAGACATTATGCCACTTCAGCTATATGAGACAAGAGTTTCTTGACCGTTAGGTTTATGCTATAAGGTAAAAGCTAATTCTTGGTCATCCACCTCCCATTTCTTATTACAGTTATCAAATAATATTGATGGCAGAGAATCATTCAAGACAGGGCAAATGAGGATAGGCAATTATAAGATGCTTTGCAATTTATCCTTATTTCTTCTTTCATTTCTGAAATTAAAAAAAAAACCTTTTGGTATCACGTGTCTTGGTACTATTCCCACAATCTATCTGGGAGCATCCGGTGCATACATCTGATGCAATATTGGATGTTTATTTAGTAGATAAAAATATTTGCAGATTTCAATTTTACATATTGTACTTTCTAAAACCACAACATGTAGTTTTCTTTGGGGGAAACCCCAGGTGGACACGCGATGTGCCACCAGAATGACCCGCTTTTTTTGCTCATCTCACCGAAAGACCCCCTATTTTACAAATTGTCACTCAATTACCTCTATTTTTTAAAATTGTCACTAAAACAACCTTTGTCACTCAAAGACCAACCATTTTCTTAATTTGATGTAATTATTCAAACATTTTACTAAATTCATCAACATTTGTTGGTAATTTTCACCTGGAAGGACTCTACTTTTAAATGAATTTTGCCCATAGACCCTCCATTTTTTTGTACTTTGTCACTGAAAGAACCCCCTCCCCCATTTTAACCAATTTTGCCACTGAAAGACCCTAAATTCAAGGTGCTCTATGGCACTTGTACATCACTTTCATATGTGACTGCTCCCCCAACCCACACAACCCCCGGGGGGAAACCAAGGGTACTTGAATCAGAAAATGTCATGCCTTTTAACTGGTCACTCTGAAATGACAGCCATTTATATATTATGAGTGTCCACAAAACACAGGCAAGTAAGAAAACACTTTTGCTCGCCTCCTTTCCCTGAGTAGAATTTCTCATGCCGTAATTAATTGTCAGTGTCCATTATTTTATGGTTTTATTGAATAAGTGATGTTAAATATACAGAGCATTTTGTACAGGCATATTTGCTGCCATTTAATGGACCCAGGAGGGTTCTCAACTTTCATTTAGGTAGGGATGCACTTATGGCCAAATGGGCCTAAAATGGGTTCTTTTTAGTTTAATGCCAAATTCAGGGGCTTGTTCAACTGATTACTGATAAAATGCTGGTTTTAGAACTGATTTATAGTCAAAATGAGAGGGACTGACAAATTTCAAGCATATTGAAAAAATTGAAAAATATTTATGGGGTCTTGTAGATTTAAAAAAAATGCTGAAAGTGGTCTAAAGGTGCAGCTGCGGGAGCTTGAAAAGGTAGACTTGATGGCAGCATATACCTGTACTGACTATATGTGTGACTGATGGGTTTCCTTAAATAGACAGGAGGACTTTGCACCCACTCCATGTAAAGGGTATATTAAAATGTGGTAAGCTGTTGTTATCTTTTGCTAATGTTATCACTTTATTTCACAACCTTCTCAGCAAACAAAATAAAAAGCAAGACACTTTAAAACTAAATTATAAAATATAAAATTAAAATTAAAAATTTATATAACAAACCATAACAATGGGAAACTATTATAAGATACTCATTTTTGCTTGCCTTATTTCCTGGAAGACTGAATTTCTTAAGCAGTCATTTACTATACTTGGTTACCATCATGCTTATGCTGCAGCTGGTGTGTGAAAAAATAAAGCATCAATTTATTGCATCTTGTGCATATAGCAACACCAAAGTACAAAATGCTACTTATATGTAAATAGTAAATATATTTTGGCTAGCATGTAATAACATCTTTTTTCTACAAATAATTACAATAATTGAATATCTTTCACATGAGTGGGGTTTTTTTCAAACTGACCATATCCAGAAGATAATTGCATTTCAGCTTCAAAACCATACAAAAAGCTAAAGCAAGCAAGCATTTTGTTTGTTCTCTCTCCGTAATTGAAATGCTTACTAGGTAACTGAAGGCACGCTTTCGTGCTTGGATTGTGATAAGTTGAGGTGTGAAAAGACACAGACCCTTCAGCTGACTTAGATACAATTAGGTTCTAGATAGAGGAACTGTTATCTGCTGCAGTCATTAAGCATAACATTTACTAGAGGTTAATTGTGCTGATTTTGTGAGGTTTGTGAATTTGTACCAGAAAAATCATACAAATTACATATTAGACATACAACAGATATTTTAAAATGCCCATTATCACAAATTTATATTCCCATTTGTAATTGCAAAATGAAGCACCTATGAAATGGAAGTGTTCAGCTTTATAATCTTTATATTTTGTTTTGATTTTGATCTCGGAAATTTGGATATGTGTTGCTATCAAAACATTTGTTTGCATCAAAGTAAAGGTTTCATGATTACTTTATTTTGTACGGAATCTAAGCTAGGCCCTTTAATACTAGGCAAGACGCTATACCACTTGACTTGCCTAAGGGAGCTTTATAAGACAAGAGTTTCTTGACCATTAGGTACGGGTTATGCAGGTTAAAGCTAATTCTTGGTCATCCACCTCCCATTTCTTATTATAGTTTAATATCAAACAATATTGATGGTAGAGAGTTATTCAAGACAGGGCAAATGAGGATAGGGAATTATAAGATGCTTTGCAATTTATCCTAATCATTCCGAGTTATCACATCTCTTGGTACTAGTATTGCCATAATCTACCTGAGAGCATCCGGTGCATATGTCTGATGCAAAATTGGATGTTTATTTAGTAGAAAAATGTTTGCAGAGTTTAATTTTACATATTGTACTTTCTCAAAGCACAACACATAATTTTCTTTGGGGGAAACTCCAGGTGGGCACTCAACTTTGAGTTACATGCGATGTACCCTCAAAAGGACCTGCTTTTTTCGCTCGCTCTCATTGAAAGACCCCCTATTTTAAAAACAGTCACTCAATGACCTCTATTTTTTAAAAATTATCACTAAAACAACTAGTAAAACACTCAAAGACCAACCAACAATTTCTTAATTTGATGTAATTATTCAAACATTTCACTAACTTAGTCGAATTTTTTTGGTAATATTCACCTGGAAAGACCAATTTTTTATTAATTTCACCCAAAGACCCTACATTTTTTGCACTTTGCCACTGAAAGACCCCCCTATTTTGACCAATTTTGCCACTGAAAGACCCCTACTTTGAGGTGCTCTATGGCACTTGTACATCACTTTCATATGTGAGTGCCCCCCCTCACCTCCCCGGGGAAACCAAGGGTACTTGAATCAGAAATGTCATGCCTTTTAACTGGACACTCTATAAATGACAGCCATTTATATATTATGAGTGTCCACAAAACACAGGCAAGTAAGAAAACACTTTTGCTTGCCTCCTTTCCCCGAGTAGAATTTCTTATGCCGTAATTAATTGTCAGTGTCCATTATTTTATGTTTTTATTGAATAAGTGATGTTAAATATACAGAGCATTTTGTACAGGCATATTTGCTGCCATTTAACTCTTAGAGCGCCGGTAGCAAAAATTTGGTGCTTTCATTGATAGCTGCTTTTTGTTAAATTTGATTGTTTCCCTGAATGATACATTTTTCTGAAAATTTACTATTTGTATACATGATCTACTTGCAGAATTGATCAGTTTATTCTTGAGAAGCAATACAAGTTTTGAAAAATATGAATATTTTTGTGATTCATTATGCATTTAAACTTGACATTTCAAAAATGTTGCTATAAGGCAGATATTAATGAAATCATATGATTGGTGCAATTTGCACCATTTAGCGCTTAAAGGGTTAATGGACCCAGGAGGGTTCTCAACTTTCATTTAGGTAGGGATGCACTTATGGCCAAATGGACCTAAAATGGGTTCTTTTCAAATAGTTTAATGCCAAATTCAGAGGCTTGTTTAACTGATTTTGACAAAATGCTGTTTTTAGAACTGATTTATAGCTAAAATGAGAGGGACTGGGAAATTTCAAGCATATTGAAGAAAATTCAAAAATTTATATGGGGTCTTGTAGATTTAAAAAAACACTTAAAGTGGTCTTAAGGAGCAGCTGCGGGAGCTTGAAAAGGTAGACTGTGGCAGCGTATATATATATGTGTGACTGATGGGTTTCCTTAAATAGACAGGAGGACTTTGCACCCATTTCATATGAAGGGTATATTAAAACGTGGTAAGCTGCTGTTATCTATAACTAATGTTATCACCGTATTTCAAAACCCTCTCAGCAAACAAAACAAAAAGCAAGACACTCTAAAACATAATTATGAAATATGAAAATTACATAGGAAATAAACCATAATAATAGGAAACAAGATACTCGTTTTTGCCTTATTTCCTGGAAGATTGAAATTCTTAACTTAAGAGGTCATTTACTATACTCGCTTACAATGATGCTTGTGCTGGTGTGTAAAAAAATGAAGCATCAATTTATTGCATCTTGTGCATATAGCAATACCCAAGTACAAATATGCTACTTAAGAATTATGTAAATAGTAAATATATTTTTGCTAGCATGCAATAACATCTTTTTTCTACAAATAATTACAATAATTGAATATCTTTAAATTTTGACAATTCATCTCATATTCCTATCTTAAAGTATCACAAATTAAGTGTTCTTTCAAACTGACCATATCCAGAAGATAATTGCATTTCAGCTTCAAAGCCAAAAAAAAAGCTAAAGCAAGCAAGTATTTTGTTTGTTCTCTCTCCTTAATTGAAATGCTTACTAGGTAATTGAAGGGGATGGATAAACGGCGAGTTATGGGGCTGTAAGTTATGGGAGAGTTACAGTAAGACCAAGGTGGCGAGTTACGGTAAGACCAAGCTGGCAAGTTACAATAAGACCAAGGTGGCGAGTTAGGCCTACAGTTAGACCAAGGTGGCGAGTTACAATAAGACCAAGGTGGCGAGTTAGACCTACAGTTAGACCAAGGTGGCGAGTTACAATAAGACCAAGGTGGAGAGTTACGGTTAGACCAAGGTGGAGAGTTACGGTTAGACCAAGGTGGAGAGTCAGTGGTAAGAGGAATTACTGTAATGCCCAGAGTTCCAAGATCGAGAACAAGTATCATTCGAAATGTAGATAAAAAGTGGTTCACCAAGGATTCCAACCCGGGATCCAATCCATTGCTCAGAGTCCACCATGCCAAGCTACACCACTAAATTGTTTACATGTAGCCCCACCCATGTACTAATGGGTGTCAATGAGAATGTGTTTTGAAGAGTTTCAAAAAGGTGTATAAGAAGTGATCAAGTGAAAAAGACGTGATTGCTGTGGCAATGCCCCTGTTTGTTCCAGTAGGGGTAGGATCAAATCCTTTGCTCAGTATGTACAATGAAGGCACACTTTCATGCTCAGATTGAGATAAGTTGAGGTGTGAAAAGACACAGACCCTTCAGCTGACTTTGATAGAATTAGGTTCTAGATAGAGGAACTGCTATCTGCTGCAGTCATTAAGCATAACATTCACTTGAGGTTAATTGTGCTGATTTTGTGACATTTGTGAATTTGTACCAGTAAATTAATACAAATTACATAGACATACAGCAGATATTTTAAAATGCCCATTATCACAAATTTAAATTCCGATTTGTAATTATTGCAAAAAGAAGCACCTCACAAGCCTTACAAACTCCAATAAGCAATAAGAAATTGAAAACTTTGGCACATATTTTGTCCTATTTCTACTGAATTCAATGTCTTTTCTCATTTCTACTATGAAGTATGAAAATAATACATAAATAAACCAAGTCATACAATATCACAATTTTAATAAGTACCTTTTCAAAATGACAATATCCAGAAATTTCATCCATTTCAGCTTCAAAGCCAAACAAAAAACTGAAGCAAGTAAACCATTTTGTTTGTTCTCTCTCCGTAATTGAATCACTTACTAGATAATTGCAGGCATGCTTTCCTGCTCAGATTGCGATAAGGCAAGGTGTGAAAAAACATAGACCCGTTGGTCTGCTTTGAAAGCATTAGGTACTAGGAAAACTCGTCATGTGAGTGCAAGAAAGTCGTATCTGCAATAGCTGCCATTTGTCATAAATTTGATTTGCACACTGTATGATGTCCAGTCTTGGGTCAGTGGCTATTGAAATGGCTCTTCAGGTGACAGTGAGGTGACAGTGTCACCTGAAGAACCATTTCAAGAGCCACTGACATATGGGAGAGAAATTTTGAGTGATTTTTCACATTATAGTGATAAGAGGTGTTTAATAAATATAACATAAGGCAGCCATTGCAGATACGACTATCTTGCACTCATATGACAAACTGTGCTTAGAATAAAACAATAACCTGGTACAGCTACCACTTCACTTGAGGTAAATTTTGCTGATTTTGTGAAGCTTGTGAATTTTGCATATCAAACAGCAGAATCATACATATATGCATACCAATTTAAATTTAAATTCATGTTTTTAAAAATCTATAAATTGAAAATGAAGCGCTAATAAATAAAAGTGTTCAGTTTTGCAGTTGTTGTTGTTTTTAATTTTGATCTTACTTTATTTGAAATTCGGTGAATGTGCATTACCACACCCTACACACCACACACACCAAAAAGTATTTTAGAGTACTTTTTTTAGATTGGACAAGAAGAGGAAAAACCTACTACAGAAATTAACATAATTTTTCATATAAATAGGATCATAAAAACATTACATAATTAAATCAATAGTGAAAATTATATCATTTTATATTTGGTTTTCAGCCTTTGTGTAATAGAACCCAAACCATTCATACTTTCCGTATTGTATGAGAACAAACTGGGTAACAAAGTTTTCACTCAAACATGAATATAGAAAATTAAAAATGCCAGGCACAATGCTAGGAAAAAAATTCTTTTATATATTTCATAATATTGCAATGAATTAAAGCATGGAAATAGTAGATAAGTTTGATTGACAGCTAATGTGCGTCGTTTCTATGGTTATCACATAGTACAACGCACTGCAGTTAGTCTCGCACATTTTGTATTGTAATACAATTATATATCATATTCCAAAAGTTAAACGTTGGACTGTAAAAAGAGCTGCATGATGCAACTTTTTTGTACCATACGGGGTATTTTGTATCCTAATTTTAAGGATGTGCAGACCCACAAGTTGCTTTTGATTTGAGCATTAGGGTACAAAAACAGTTTATACCAGTAGTGGGTCTACCCCAGCTTTAAGTGATACGGATATACTTTTCTGTTATTAACTAATGAAAGAAACTGTTGTATTTTATCTACTGAGTAATAAAAGATTATATTGCTCTCTTATAGTATTGCGCTCCTCCCTGAATCCTCATATATTGTCTTGCTTGAGAAATATCACCCTTTCAAACATGCCATAAGCCATTAAATATATGTAGTTATAGTGTCGGTATATAAAAATTCCATATAATAATAAACTTAATTCGGAAGAAGAAAAAAACCAATACATTAAATAACCAGTCTGTAAATCATAGCCCCTGAGCATCCTTTTAAAAGTGCACTTCTGAAATATAATGCAATCTTGTACATAGCAACAGCTATAATATATGTGACCAACCATCTCAAACAAGCTGTAAATGCAACAAACATCATTTCGCGCTACAGGTGAAATATATGTCAAGGTCGTAATTTGAAGAAATTTATGTCACGGTCGTAATTTGAAGAAATTGATTTTTTGACAGATTCACAATCCTTGTACTTACTTCAAAGTTTAATTTCAAGAAAATGATATGAAATATGTATTATATCTGTGTCTTTTGAGGACAATCTACAGAAAATATAGGGCTTACTGATCTTTGAACGTGTTTATCTCTATTATAGTCCATACTCTGACTTCTGGAAGTGAAGTTCACTGAAGTGTCATTAAAACCTAAAACATGGACTTTGCAAATTTAAAAAAAGAAGTGAAAATGACAAAGAGGCTGCATTTACGACTGGTTTGGGATGGACAGTCTCATATTTCAATATTGCCAAATATTTGTAACCATTTTATTGTCTGTCATACATTTTATTGACTGTTACAGTTCTATGACCCAAATGTTCAATATTGAACTCTTTGTAAATGATGTGAAACAAAACCATTTTATTTATCCCATCATATCTTGAAAAACATACAAATGCCATTTGGTAACTATGCCAACATAAAACAATATATGCTAAATGGAGGATCGAATTTCATTTTATGAGCATCAAAGTCAGGTACTCTATGTTATAATTCTATTGGAGATGAATTTCATTATATTTTTGAATGAAAGTATTTTCATTCTCATAGAACTAAATTTATTGGCAGGATATTCACCTCATTTAACAAATGTTATTAAAATGTATGATCTTTTTAATTCAAATGACAAATCATTAATCTAAACAAATTGTTACAAGAAATTGCACATAATTTGAGGCTTCCATAGCCAATTTTCATTTTTTTTTGTGATTTCGATGGGAGCCCAAACAATGATCACACAAGACATAAAATTCAATCAATGCTAATAACATGAAATCAAAATTTTGTTTAATTAAAACTTTATGATAAATAGATGAAATGATATCATATTGACTTTATTTAAGACTTGAGGCCCAAAACCTTCCAGAATGTGAAATATTTAACAATATTTGAAAATTTTACAACACTCATTTTGAGAACAAGTGGTTATGCCTCAGTTGAAGCACTCCCAAAGTGTTGCTTAAACCCCAGCAACATACAGCCTGTAATGAGCCCTTACAAATAAAAACAAATGAATCCATTCATTTGATTGACGTGCAAATCAATTGAGAAAATAGTGAAACTAAAAACAATAGAAATTGATAAGATTTGGCAAACAATTTGTGCATTAATATTTTCATTTTTACTGTATGAGTCTTGACCTCATTTCATGTCGAGGTGACATTTTACATGACATTTAATATCTGGACCAATTAACTAGTGAATCAAATTCAATTGGGCATCCCATGTAATATAATTCAGCTTTGATTGTTCTTTAAAGCAATAAATCAAAATAAATGACGTACTAATTCTGAAAAACAAATAATTGTAAAATAGTAGTGAAAAGGTAGCTCTGCTCATGAAGATCCTTAGAGGATTTGTACTTACTCCTCTTTGGATACGGACACTAGCTGAGTATACTAAAAGTATACTGAGCTAAGATTGCATCATTTTATACGCTTGTTTTAAGTATGATAAACAGTTTTAAAGATTTTCTTGTGAAAATAATCTTAAAAGTTAAATTCCCATTCTTTTTTTGGCTAGAAAGACCTTTCTAGATATTTCTATAATTGTCATTCTGATGAGGTATTTTAACTGTGTGACATACGTTTGAAAATTAATACAAATATTTTGGAACTTAAGATTTGTAAAAGACACTCTGCAAAAGGTATAAAAAGGTTTATCACATGGGCCTATATTCCATAAAGGTGTTTAGCTAAACCACTTTTTAATTCTCCTCAACAGCACGGCTCATTGAACTGGTCCGCTTGAAAGCTGCAACGGTGTGTATCATTCCTGGACAGTTGAAGTTTAGTTAAACCGTGGTTTAGCTAAACACCTTTCTGGAATATTGGCCCATGATCTTTGGGTTCAGTTGGTATGGGAGGCACTGGTATTATCACATGGTTGATTCACATAAATCTTATTGCTTGAAAGCCAAAGCAATATATGTTTTTGTTCATCTCAAACCAGCTTTAAATGCAGCAACTTTATTTTGCACTAACATTATTTTTTCAGATTCACAACTTTCATGCTTGCTTCAAAACACCTGCAAAGTTCCTTTTCAAGAATATGATCCAGAGTATGAAAAATATCAAGGGGCGTAACCAATGGGGGGCCAGGGGGGCAACATGCCAACCCCCCTCCCCCGGATGCAAAAAAATAGGGAAGGAGAGCAAAAAAATGGGAAGGGAAGAAAGGGAGGAAGAAGAGAAAGAGGGAAGAAGGAAGAAGAGAAAGGGGAAAGAAGAGGGAAAAGGGGAAGGAAAAGAGAAAATGAAAGAAGAGGAAGGAAGAGAAAAGAAAGAAAAAAGAAACTATTATTTCATCCAAAAATAGGTGTTTTTTAGCTAAAATAAATTAATTTGTCCAAATATTTTTGCGTGAGTGCTATGTGTGCGTTAAAAAGCGCAATCACTTCCTCCAAGCCAGTACAAAAATCAGGAAGCCTCTTGAGTCTTGCCGCCCCCCCCCCTCCCCCGGACAGTCAAAGCTGGTTACGCCCCTGAAAATATCTCTCTATTCTAAGGACCAAGAGGCCGTGTTTATGGCGGGTTTCAGATGATCAATCATATATAGTCATATTGTATTTTAGGTCTAAAAAATCGGGTAAAAAATATCATATATCCAGTATATAATGCATTACTTCTTCCCTAACATCATAATGAAGAAACTTCAAATATCAACGAGTTCAACAAGTGGACATATTCTCCTAAATGTCTCTTGATTTCGAAAATAGATGACAATGATGGATTATCTTATTTACCTTCTATATCCAAAATTTCACCTCCAAATTCTTTATAGTTTTGGAGATATAGCATAAAATGTAAAATTAATTGGTATTATCTATTTCTTTTGTATTTACATAACAGCCTCATTTCCAAGGTTGCATACTTTCTTTTGCCAAAAAAGAAAGCTGAGGTTGAAATTTCACAAAATGCATTACAGAGGTCAAGGTAAAAGTATATAACATGCTAAAATAGGATCCTACATCTTTAAACATAGAATCAAGAGGCTGCATTTACGGCTGGTTTAAGATGACCAATTACATTGCATTTTAGGTCTAAAACATCCTACATAAAGCCTTATTTCTTCACTAACATCACAATGAAGAAACTTCAAATATCAACAAGTTCAACAAGTGGGCATATTCTCCTAAATGTCTCTTTTGATTTGGAAAATGATGACAAAGATGGATGACTCTATTTGCCTTCAACATTGTCAAGTACATGAGTCTAACCAAATAAACAATATATCTTTCATGTTGGCCTTTTCAGCATGTTTTCAAAACCTATGACAGTGATTGCAGCTAAATTGCTACATTCTACTGCACAGCACACAATGACTTTGGTAATTTGACTGTGGGGGGCACCTCCATTGACCAGTGGATATCATGCACGACCAAAGAATCAAAAAAAGGGTACTTTTTAAAGATTGGGCACATTACGTACGTAACGTGGAAAGGGTATCAACAACACGAAAATACTGAAAAAGGGTGTACTTTACACGCAGAAACATACATGTTTAGGGTCCTTTTTGACGGCTTCTTTGCTAGCTTTTCAGTCCTGCTTTCCACCCGGGCCGACTGCTAGCATTAAAGCAACGGCGAGGTGGATCTACTGATAGAGATTGGTACTTGTTATTATGCATATTCAGAACAGGGAAATACTTGTTTAGGGTGCGTTTTGAAACCCTGTGGTTGCGCATGATATCCACTGGTCAATGGAGGCGGCCCCCGGGTTTGACTGAGAATGCGACTATTGAGTATAAGTCAAGCCTTTTTGCTTGTGTAAATGTGGTGGGAAAATGTAAGATGCATATTGCGTTACATTATAGTCAAGTATACATCGAGCAGGGGCACTGCGCACTTGCACAGCGTTGGTCCAGGCATGGCGCCCGTGTGGCGCAATCCCCTAACTTAGCCAAATTTTTAGGGCGCAAATAGTACTGTTTCCTATCTCTACTTTCTTAAATCTATGGCTTTATGCTGGTATCTAGGTAAAGGGGACATCTTCACTCTTCAGTCACCCAGTTTAAGGCATTAGCCATGATCATCAAAGTGAAAGTCAGCTTTGCTCAGCACCTACTGATTTTATTGCATTTTTAGAATGTACTTCCAACTACTAACTAATATCCACAACCATTCTTCTTGAACTTGAACATTTACAGTAGAATAGACAATTATTTGTGCTTTGAATATCTCATTCTCCGGAAAATGAGAAATTCAGTGATAGCGTTTTTAGAAATACATCACTTTATTATTAAAATTTAAACTTCTTTATTACTATCAATATATTTTAGTGAAGAGATCATCTTGTTAAGTATATTTTACCTTTGTAAAAGAATAATATTCACTTTCAAATCAACAACCGTAAATTTTGAATCTCAAACTTCAGGAAAATATAAACACTGCTGATAGAACCTGAAGAAATGAATTTGGCTGAAAATTGTCTTTTAAGAGCAAGTAATATGATTTTGTTTATTTCACAAGTTTTCATACCCAAGTCCAAGTGGATCATGGCTAATGCCTTTAAATAAGGATAACAAATTGACCAGACATTTTAAAAGTGTTAGCTAGATTAGATGCATCTATAGGGTTCTCCCTGGATGCAAAGGGCCTCTTGAAAGGCAAAAATATTGGTAATTTAATAATATTCATAATATGTGTAAAAACCTAAGATGCATGCCCTTCCTTTGCCACCACCTGAAAATACCCTTGAGTACATGTATCTATTTTAGTATCTAGATCTATTTGCAGTATACTGTTTTGGATTACATTGCAACCATATCATTTTACACAACAAATACTACATGTATGTTTCAAGCTTCTGCAAGGAAATCATTCAAGTTCATTTACAGAGAGCAACTTGAGTCAGACCTTTGCTCTGCTAACATGCAAAGTATTTATATGACAGATGTGTAGAGGGAAAAGGTCATCCCATATGTCCCTTCCAGTGAAGTAATAGTGTGAGGGGGCAGGAGGTAGCCTGTCCCACCAAATCAAATTGGACAGGTTGTTATATAAATATCTTGTAAGGCCACACTAATTTTATTGTTCGTCTCAAAGCTGGCGCGCGCATTAGTTAAAACATGCGCATTAACATCGCCAAATTGTCAAAATTTTGAATTTTACTTCTAAATATTTTTCAATTTTTCGATTTCATAGAATAAAACCCTGTCAAAGATCGCAAATCCTGTCCTGTGCCCAGTCCTGTGGATCGCAAAATCGCAGAATAACAAACATATTGTTTTATATACAAGTAAATATCAATGGATGGAAAATGAATGGCTAAAATGGCAAGT
>JXSR01S010931.1:27868-42298 GCA_000969725.1 Ophiothrix spiculata
TACACACAAAACAAAAATACATATAAAAGAAAACAGAAAAATCAGTTATCGGGAAACAAAAATGTCTTAAGCTGCTGTTTGAAAACAGAGACAGACGAAGCCTCTCTGATGCTACGAGGAAGCTGGTTCCAAAGCCTTGGCCCGCACACTTTAAAAGCCTTGTCACCAGCTTGTCGTTTAGTACGAGACACTTTCAATCTCGTAGCATCAGAGTGTGAGCGTAGTTGACGTCTATAATAACAATAATTGTCTTCAGCATCCTGAGTATTCTGTAATTGAAGAATATCATTGAGGTATTCTGGCACTTGGTGATGCAATGACTTAAAACAATACATCATAATTTTGTTGCAGTATGCAAATCTTGATTTCTTGTACAAACAGTGTGTGCATTTTAGAACACATCCAATGTGACTTTTACTCAAGCCAATTATGATAATTCAAGAGTCCCAAAATGTTGATCACAAATATACAATAACTCACCTTTCAATAATTAAGCAACCAACAATATGGCAGTAATTTTTTAAAAAAGTAGGCCTATACCGAATCCCATTTTTATGCCTCCGCGAGAGGCATTATGTTTTCTGGTTGTCCGTCCGTCCGTCCGTCCTTCCGTCCGGGCTCGTTTCTCAGAACTGGTGAGGCGTGGAACAATGCAAGTCGGTGGACTGGTGGTAAGGGTTGCTAGTAATTTTCTCTGAAAGTTTCGGCGCAAAATATGCAAATTTAGTCGGTTTTTAAGCAGAAAATATGTGTTTTTTTGTGATTTTAGGGACTTAGAAATAATTGGACAAGGAGCATTTGCTAAAATTCCACCCCTTCAAAATTTCAACCCCACCTTATTTTAATGGGCGCATAACATATGCGAAAATTGGCCCGATCGGCCATTTAATTAACGAATACAACGCGTTTTAAGATGGCGCTCTTGCATGTAATCCTTTATAATTTCGTAGATACAAAGGGCAATATCTCCTTAACGGAGCAGAATTTTATTTTATGCATATCTCCGAAACCGCATGCCCTACGTTAATGATATTTGATGCCTGGGTAGACCTAGAGCCAAACTCAATCCATCGACAATTTAAGCGCAAAATATGCTAATTAAGTACCTAATTTGCATAATTTATGCATAAAATGTTGCTTATTTTTCAACTTTGTCCGATTTCAAAGGTTTGGGTCATAGTTCTAAAGAAAGGTCAAATTCTCAACTTCGTCCGATTACAAAGGTGGAATGCGGAGGCATCGTGATCGACACTCTGTGTCGAGAACCGCGCGGCCCGAGAACCGCGTATTCTAGTTACTATTGTGGATTCTCTACAGAAATAGGAAAAGATTCTAGACATTAGGCTTGTTCAAATCCACATGAATTGGTTTACAAAATTGTATTACAATTTCCCTATCTAAATGTTTTGTAAATATGAATAGACCTCACAATAGACTTACATGGACTGGTGGGTGCAATGAAAAGGAATTATAATTTACACTTATGCTAATTTTACAAAAGCTGAAAAAATAATTTGTAAACAATTTGTACACTAAGGATTTGAACAAGTCTACTGTATAATACTACCCTACACTACCCGACAGGGAAACTCCAATTGTGAGTAGCCTAACAAAAAAAACTTGAATCTAGGACACACAACTCAGGATAAGAGCAGGAAATATGAGTGCCTTTTTATACTTTTTAAAAATGTTATGAAAATTTTGCAACTTAATTGTAAAACAATAGGATGTATTGTTGATATTTTACAATTTTAGCCTCAAATCTGTTTAAGTGATTTTGAAAATGTTGCTAGATGTCAGAAATTACGAATCATATTGTGGACATGAGATTTGTTTCCCTCTCACTGCTTTGGTTCAGGTATGCCAGGATTGTAGCCATTACATTGTAAAACATTTAACTTGTCACATTAATGCAAGAAAGTCACATCTTCAATAGCTGCCATGTCATATTAATGTAGCACTAGCTTGTCACTAACATTTTGAAAATCTTCAAAATTTGCTCTGTATGCTCTTGAAATGTTTGACCACGTGAAGAATTATTTCAAGAGCCACTACTGACCCAAGGTTGGACACTGCATGAGTAATACAAATTTATGAGAAATATCGGCTATTGCACATATGACTTTCTTGTACTCACATGATGAACTGACCAAAACAAATTAAAATTATATTTTTAACTTTTTCTAAAAAATGCAAGTTTGTTGTTCATGTATATTATATATGCACAAAATAGGTTTATATATTAACATTTAATGCTTTCATTACTCAAATACTTAAGAGCATTTTGATTTAAAAAGTGAAATAAAAAACAAATCAACACACATGTTGGACTTTTGATGCATCCAATAGGCTTGTTCAAATCCTTAATTTATTGTTAACAAATCATGTGTAAATTGTAGTCCCTTTTAATTGTGTCCATGTAAGCTTATTGTGTGGTCTATTCATGATCATACATGTATTTACAAAACATTTGGATCAGAGAATTTGCTATTTTGTAAACCAATTCGTAAAATATGGATTTGAATAAGCGTAATGTATTAAAGTCCATTTATGTTTTTTGACATTTTGAAAATTCAGTGAAAGTGCACTGATTTTATTGAAGAAGGCTATATATAATTAATGTCTAGACTTATTAAACCAAACTGATAATAGTGCCTTGGCTTAAAGGATTGTGTTTTTTTTTATAATTTATAGTCATTTACGCTGTCATACCAGTTATTAATAAATGTGCGAAAGTTGCCAATTGTCAAATTAGATTAACAGTTGCAATAAATACAGTATCAAGTAAAATAAAATGCAAGTTTATCAATCAAACAACAGTAATGATACACAGCATATACCTGTAAAATAATTTTGGGAAGGCGGATTGGCTTCAATGAATTTAAAAGAATTGGATTTTCAACCTGGCTACTTTGCAACACTGTATCACTTTCTTGCTCACAAAGTTGCAGCCAAGTAGCTGTAGAACTTAGTAGCCCTAGTTTGTTGTAGCACTATGTATTACTGAATTAACCACTACTGAAAATAACTGAATTGACATATTTTCAGTGATCAATTTTCTATTTTTATACTTGTACAAATTTAAATAGATATTTGTAAAACTTTTATGTTTCATGTTTACTAAGTTCGTAACCCCATTTGAAGTTTATAACTGAAATGCAACTCATTTACTTAACTTTGTTGTTGTTGTTGTTTATTGTTATCAATTTCAGATATTTATTTACCTTTACCTATGAAATATGAAGTAGATCTGTTATTTTTATATTATCATACAAACGATTTGTAAGAATCTTATATAGTAATGAGGATAAAGGGCAGCTGGTCCTCTGCTGCCAATAAAGTTCACTAGGCCCCAAAATATGTTGTGTTGCCCTCAGAGACCAACCCTAGTCAAAAACAGGAAATTAAAAAGAATAGGGTTAACAAAGTACACTGTTTTGCTCAGATTGGTTTTTTTTGTTGATAAAATTGCACCCAAATGTGCCACTTCTGAATGACACACCAAACTGTTCCTGAAATTCGACTTGAGGGCAACACAACAATTGTTTTGCCTTATCCCAGATAAGGTAGATTGCAGACAACTTAATACTGCCCCTGGTTCTGCCAAGACAAAACGTGCTTCCTATTGTACACTTTCTTTGGAAATATTTGCACAGGATATCATACCAGTATTGGTGATGAAACATGCCCAAAATGCAGTATTACAACAGTTGTAACTTTGGTTTATGATAATCTCTAATTATTCCTATGTCCTGTATAAACAACCACACAGGAAGCAGTGCATGATATAGGAAGCAGTCAGTACCTTCTTTTGGTACTGCCGTTTAGGCTAAAAAAAAGTTGTTTAGTTGTCCTCCACCTCCCGCCCCTATTTTTCAAAACTGGAAAAAAGTTTTTACTGTACAAAAGTATACCGCGCCTAATTTTCAGATTTTCCCAAAAGTTTTTTTTTTTCTTTGAGAATTTTGATCTTTTGAAAATATTTTTAAGTTGTTGTTTTCATTTTAATACTGTTTTTAAACTTGTATAAAGAGATTTTTTGGTACATTAGACTTATTTGCACATTTATAGAGGCCATAATTTGGTGTAGCTTTGACTAACATTTATAAATAAATTAAAAAAATCCACCCGCCCACACTTGCTCAAAAAAAGTTGTGGAGGACAACCAAACTATTTATTTTTGGGGCCTTACTCAAATTGGTGGTAACTTGGTTCTTGCCAAACATATATGTTGTTCTACGATACGTCAGCCACTTCAGGTTTGTGTTATTTCGCAAATGTTAACTATTTTTGTAATCAAACTGGGTTACCCCCAATCAGCAGTTCTGCTTGGATTCTTCCTATCAATCAGGAAAAATTGCTTACCTTTTGATCTCATCTCTCATCATAATGAGATATGGGTGTGTTTTGGCAATATTTCAAAAAGTCAAATAAACATCAAAAATTAGAGATAACTAATCCTGAACCTGTACATTGATTTTTGGATTCTATACTCTATAAACCTTGAAGTATGCAACACGTAATCAGACTCTAGTATCCATAGCATATCCCTTGTATTCTACAACATTGTGGAATGGTGGTTTTGTATTGTGTAAAAGACTAGTTATGATTGATTAGGATTAATTAAGACCAAATCACGGCATATTAATATTTTTGTACTTGAACATTCATGATTTTTGAAATATTTTTGACTAATTTTGTTGCTACCACACATGGACAAACATTGAAAATAACTTCACTTGAATATTCAGCAAGATTTGTTACCGTTGTTAATGATTCAAAAAGTATGGACTAATTTACTTCCCCACATGGTCATATTGGTTTATGTGCATTAACAGGGGTGTGAGAATCAGTTGATGAAAAAATCTGAAAATAGTGACAAAATGCCAAAAACAGGCTGAAAATAACAAAAAAAGCTGAAATTAACAAAAAAAGCTGAAATTATGACTCTTTTGAAGGCATGAAAAAAATTTGAAATCAGATTAAAATCTGAACTCTCACACCCCTGGTTAATCAGCTGCTTGTTGCATATACTTCAAGATTCACAGAGTATAGAAAGTTGTTTAGTTCCAATTTTTACCTCGGCAAATTTTAGTTGCGCTTTCCAGAAAACGTTAGTGCAAAAACAATTATTTTGGTCCAAGGGTCAAAATCACAAATGCTTGTCAAAAATCAACGTCACCATTGTGTTCAGCATGTAACTCCACTTCTAGAAATGTATACTTTTATATGTTCATAATTTTGAGTTTCTGAGTTAGAGAGCAATAACCATTGGTCTTAACACCAACCTCAATGAACAGGCAGTGTCAAAAAGTATACTGTAACATTACCATGTATGTACGTTGGACAATAAAATCTTGCTGTTATTTATCAGAAAGTGAATAAATACCAAGTTCTTCCTACACAACATTATATGATGTAGTAAGTTGTTTTTAACAGGCGTGTCATTGATTGTTTTATTTACTACTAAAACCTGTCAACAAGTAACCTGATCTAAACAATCTGATAGTATACAAATATTAACTGCTTATATGAGTGTGATGGTAAAAATATACCATCCCGAATTGAAAGAATGATTGTTCCATTTCATGAGCCGATAGGCGAGTGAAATGGACAATCCATCTTTCAATGAGGGATGGTATATTTTTACCATCACACAAATATAAGCAGTTAATATTTGTTTGAAATAACTCGTCTATAGATTCTAGTCATTTGATAAATTGTACTTGCCCTTTAGAAACTCCTTTTATCCATGTTGCAGAAAGCAATATGTCCCTACTGTACACTGTAGTTTTCAATCCAGTACAATAAGAGTCGATATACCATCAAATGGATGAAAGTGATAGTAAAGACTATCAAACGGATGATAGTGATAGTAAAAATGACAAATGACACGTGTTACAATCTTACCAATCAAATGACTAGAATCTATGGATGAGTTATAACAATAACTGATAACATGATATTGTCGCCTCCGATTTATGACAAATACATCTTTCATTAATTTTATCTTCTGCTCAGCGAAGTAGATTGTAGTTTTAGTTGTGGTAAAGTACATGTTTAGGAGCAAAACATCATGCACACTATATTGGAATTTTGAAGTTATAGTAGAGAAAAAGGCAGTACTTACAACATTTCATTTCAGCAAATTACGAATTTTGAACATATAGTTTAACAGCCACAGCTTAATGCTGTTTTATAAATGTGGCCTTGTTTTCTGGTATAAGAATCATGTGATAACATTTATAAAAGCAGGCCAATATGACATTTTCCAAGATTTACTATTATTGTTTCAAATAAATTTCAGACACGAACATGCTTTCTCACTGCAGCCACCACGTATCCACAATTTGTGACAAGAATGGGACACCAGGAAGTATGCAACACCATTTCCAAACAGTGATCCACAATACCGCGACATTACCTGTTCCTGAAATGCATTGTGTACTTGAGTAAAATGCACACACAATTGTATTACGCCAGCCTCTCTCGTGTCCGAAAATTATTTGAAACAACAATACCGACCAAATTTGATGAGCAAAGAAAGACCAAGACAAATATTGTAATTCTTGTTTTGTTTTCATATATTTGGCCAGACAATTATACATAGAATATATTATGTTATATACAAAATACATAGTATTTTAATTCAATTGGAACTTAATCATCTCATCACCTAACAATTAATACATAAGTGTCTTGAAAGGGGAAATTGTAAATACAATATATAACAAGTCTCGACACAAATTTTTCTTGGCCATTCCAATTTGTTCACAATTGTGACTGAGGGTTACATGACTATTGTTTATAGTCTTTGAACTATTGCCTTCCAAAGTTTATTTTTGAACAACAGGCAAATTTTCTATCTGTTTCACCAATATTAATTCATAACAGAAAATCCCTAATTTACCACTAAAATCATGTATGGGATGTTCTTATGATATACCTACAATTGCTAGATAAAATCAAATATAATAACAGTTCAACGACACAAGCCGTGTAACGGTCGGTCATAATTGTGACACTTACCGTGGAATGCTCCTTTGATTCAGGTTCAAAATTAGTGAGTTAGTTGCAATCCTATAACCTCAATTAGCTCACTCTTAAATTATGTACAAAACAGGTATTAAATGAGTTAATATAAATGTAAAACTCAAGACCCAATCATTGGTTTGGATACGCTTAAATAATTCAAATCCATCGTGTCTATATTATAGTCACCCATAGACACAAGACCCAGCACTGGATTAGTTTAAAATTGTATTCAAGTAAAAGTAAATGCTGTTAGAAACTGCTTATCCACAAAAAGGCATGTGAAGTAAATATAATGTAATTTAAAGGCCTGATATTTTGATTACAGCAAAGTCTTAATCATTGGCAAAATGATGATTAAGACTTCGCTTAAGTCTAAATATCAGGCCTTTAATTACATTTGAAATTTGTATTCTATGCGGCAAAGTAGCACAACATATTTAATATGATATTAATGCAACAATTTTTAAACAGGTTGATGGATTTGAGTCTATGCAAACCAATGATTTGGTCTTGAGTCTTATTTATATTGACTCATTTATACCACGTTTGTATGTAATCACAATTTTTAGAGAGTAACTGAAGTAAATTATGGCTGTTTTTCCCCACCAGAGTGAAGCAAAAACACAATGTACTTTGGTTTCCAATAACTGATAAATTGAGTTGCTTTTAATATAATAATACCTAATTATAAACTGAAGAGACAAACTGACTTTATGACAGTCACTGATCAGTCTAATCATTTCCAGTCCATCAAACAATGAATAAAAGATGAACAAATTCACTTGAAACCTTGGAGAAGGCCCTAGTTTGAATTCCAAATCATTTAAAAAGCAACAGGAAGAGATTTCTTGAGAACCAAACAGGATTTCCCGAATCCCACCCAAAACATTTACGCCAACCACAAGCACTACAATTCCTGAATCACAACCTTAAACTGAATGAATTTCATCAACACAATTCCTACAACCAATTTGAAGGAGTACATAACATCTACAATAATAACATTGGCAGAAATCATGAATTATTCATACAATATAAACATAATTTAATTGAAGTAAAAATCAACATGTACCTAGTTGACAATTTTGCAAACAAAGGGCAAAAACATATACAGTGGAAACTCATAAAACAATTGCTGGGGACTGACAAATTGGGTTTTTAGGCTATATCCACAATATCATCATATCAGGTTTTTATAAACAAAAAATTTAAAGAGCAGAATGGCACAGCAAAATACTTCTTTATATCCGGACTTAAGGACCCATACTTTGTTATGAGTTTCTACTGCATACATGTAAAGTTAGTTCAGTTATTGTAGTTATTACTCACTAGTGAAACTACAGATGTTTTTATTGCTTTTCTGTAGAGATCATAGTGCTTATTACACTGTACATAATGGCTGCCTAAAGAGCATTATATCCAGTATTAAAATGCACTCTTCACAGCATTGCCATAGGGCATTATTACCTGGTAAGCTTAGTATTATCCTCTTATTAGAAAATCATCACAACCATTTGGCCTTCAAATACATTTCAACAACTCACTGTATCTCTTAATACAGGAGCAGATCGTTGTTGATTCGTGATGAATCCACAGTTGACATTCAAATTAGCGCGTCACGCACGGCACAGCGTACACG
This sequence comes from Ophiothrix spiculata, assembly GCA_000969725.1. Lineage (NCBI taxonomy): Eukaryota > Metazoa > Echinodermata > Ophiuroidea > Amphilepidida > Ophiotrichidae > Ophiothrix > Ophiothrix spiculata. Next base: position 36,543 of record JXSR01S010931.1, read on the forward strand.
GAGGTGCGTTTACGCGGTGCACGTAAATCGGCGCACTGTTCATAGCGCGTCGTGAACTAGAGTACGTGCAAGGACTGGCGCTTGAGAACAGTTGAAAACGACAAAGCAGCAATCATTTAAAAACTAGCATTTTGTTTCAGATTCTTCAAAGTATTTTTATTGAGATGAGTATCTGTTAAATTGAAAACATTTAGAATTTAATTATACGTTTTCAGGAAGATTTTCGTTGTTGAAAGGTATCCAAACATGCTACAGAGTTATTCATCGCTAATCAACAACTCTGCATCCGATGCGTCAGCGTATCTTTATCACACTCGAGTGGCTAAAGCCACCCTCGCGCGATAAAAATACGCGGACGCATGGATACATCGTTGTTGATTAGCGATGAACAACTCTGTAACATGTTTTAATACCTAATGCAATCACAGAAACAAACCTATCACCATTTAGATCATAATAATCCCCTGACAGCCCCCAATGCACTTGGGTCAACAAAGCAATTTAGATTAAAATGCCCTGTCCAGGGTTATAACCAATTGGCCGTAGGGTGGACCTGGAACCCACAGCTTCATGATGCAGCCCAAATTGGTGCACAATTAGCACAAATTTCAAATTAAATACTGTCATGCATGCAATAGACCTGCATTATATGTCATCCATATAGAGCACAAGGGATGAATTACATGGCACTTTACACTCGCCTGCAGAAAACCTTTCACTTCTACGCATCTTTTGCGTTGAGGTCAAAGTTCACACGCAAGTCACATGATACTCTTGAGCTCATGTGATTTGACTTTTCCGTTGCTGTGACTTGATGAACGATTTGATTGGTTTGATGATTAAGCATGGTGCGATTTGGTCTAACCCGGAATGAAAAGGTTTTTTAGAGTATCAGTGGGTAATATGTAGAGTGTATTGTACAATAGATAGCAACTGGCCAATCAAATACTTCACTTCAAAATGCACTTATATTGCAGCGTGTATGGATTACTGTTATATGAGCAATAGGATAGTAGTTCAACTGTATAACTAGTATGCACATAGGAGATAAAAGGTTGAGACCAGGTTTAATTCAAGCAAATAGCATCGTCCGCCATGGGCTCAAATTGGAGTATTCAACTTCAAATACATAAAGACCATTGTTATGCAGAGAAAAAACACACAAATACTACTTTGCCCAATTTGTACGCAGAATACACAATAAATCTGAATACTCCCAATTTGATCCATGCACAAACAGAAATAGCACCTCTTGTCTTGTCTTGTTTAAATCAATCCATTAGGATACTCAGTATATCAGACTAAGCTGTACTTTCACTAAGCTGGTACGGATACCACTCTAATTAAAACTATAAACTTAATCAGTCATATATTGGCTGATTATGTACATGTGACAATTTTACTGTTGGGGCTTTTTAGAAGTGCAAGCAGCAGTGCCTGGATTCGAACCCATGGATAGGGAGCCTGATGATCTAACCGCTTAGAAACGATACCCCTAGTCTGGTATCCCACAACTACATCTATGCATGTGTTTTGTCATCTAAATGCAGGAAAGTTGTATCTGCAATGGCTACCATCTGTTAGACCTTGTATCCATAGGCTGTTCTCCTGTGGTGTTCTGTTGTCCCAAATTGTCACACACCACAAAGACAATAAACTTTTGTTTTGCTTAATGGCCGTATCAGTGACCTTGTGTACATCAGATGCTCCCTGTTTTTGGCGCGTGACAATTGGGGACAACAGAACACAAAACAAGGGCACAAGCCATAGAGGAACAGCCTATGGATACAAGGCCGAATGTTCTTGTAACATCTTGTCAATAGAATACAAAAATACCCTCAAAATTATACTCCCTGGTCTTTTCTATAATATATTTTAGGGATCGCTTCAAAACTCAGCCACCAGTTGACCGCCCGGAACCTCCGGTTCTGGACGGTTGCTATTGTTCTAAACAAAAGGAACCGCGCCGGTTCCGGGCGGTCAACTGGTGGCTGAGTTTTGAAGTGGCCCCTTAGTGCCTTTATAAAATGGTTCTTTTAAATTAGGTGACATGACTGGACACTGGATATGTAGCATACAAACTTAGGAATGAGCAACAACAACTTTCTTGCACTCGTACCACGATTTAACCTGCTGTTAACCTTAAACCTCTTTCTTGCATACCAACCCTTTCTGTTATGGAAAGGAATTCCTTTATCAGGTTTTAAAATTGTCCCTCCATCAGGATTTTACAGTTCAATCGCTAAAATGACCTCAATTTTCAGACTGATCAATATCCCTTTACAAAATTAACTCCTGCAAACACATCCCAATATACAGATAAAATTAAAATGATTTCTTATAATGTACAACAGAGACTGCCTTTTGAAAAAACAAAGTACTGAATAAAAGGAGAGTTGGTTTCATCAATGGGGTCTCATCACAAAGTAGAGCAAGACTTGGGTTATATGGGAACCTCATCAACTAGAGCACCGGCACACTACATTGTCATCAAATTAATCGTATATTTGGTCATGTAAATGTTGCAAGTGCAATAGCTCTTAATTCTTTTTTTATAAATTTACATGACATAAAAATAGTGTACAGACTAGAGCCAGTAGCTCTTGAAATGGTCCTTCATGTGATAGTGAGAACCATTTTAAGAGCCACTGACATATAATAGCTTTTGGTGTTAAATAAATTTACTATACCTTATAAATATTTATTTGGAAACCACAAAACATAATGGTCAGTTAAACCCGATACACATGACGGTATTTTGCCTATTTTCCCCCGAGTGGGTGAAAAACAGAAAAGCTACCGCACCTCTGTAATAATTTTACTTATCAGTTCGAACTTGTTCATACAGTAAAGAATGGACATTTTGAGGTCATTTGTGAAGTGTTTCCATCACATTCAGTGAAATATTTACGAACTATAATGAAATACATACAATATTGTTTATTTCGGTAAGTATAGAAAATTCCTGATCCCTTGACAATGAGCCCAGTGCATAAGGCTCATGAAGGTCAATTTCCATTTCATATTTTTTCAAGGATAGTATTCATTCCCTACATGTATATAATAGTACAGTTAAATGAATGCATAATGACAACAATCATGTACTTATAACTCAAAACAAGGGCAGTCTCTTAACACCTACTATTATTCAAATAATAAATCTTCATCTCTATCATCATCTATTAGGTTGGGTGCGTCTTCATCCATTCCGTCAGCTATGCGTTTTCTCTTCTCCTCCTCGGCTTTGGCCCTCAGCACCTTCTTTTTTCCTTGAATCTTTTTCAGACGATAGAATTCCTCTCGTTCTTGTTCATCCAGTTCGGTGATGATATGCGATATGGTGTTTTCAATTTTTGGAATGATTACTGTAGATGGAAAATAACCAAGATTGATAAGTGATAATTAACTACTACAATAATAACTCAGATTTCGAAGTTGGAAAAGGAACACGTATTGTATACAAAGGGTATAAACGAGTTTATATACCTTATATTACTCAGAGATGCCACTCATCGGTGTTCAAAAAATCTGAAATACTTCGAAAGAATGCGAGAAACCAAAATTGCCTATACCTTTGTACACGAAACAACCAATAAAAAATCTGAATTTAGGCTTAAACCAATTGAAAAATTCTGAATTCAGAATTTATTCAGAAATGTGGGATCTCTGATTACTGTCCTCTGTTTGGTTAAAAAGTGGGACTTGGATTTTAAATCCCTGTAAATTATCTATGCGCGCGTGAAGCATATTTTTCACTAGGCCTGCGCGAGCTTTACGCACGCGACTATAAGCATTCATGGTAAAAAACGCGTCAGTTATCTTCTATGCACAACTCAGCGCGGTCAGCATTGAAAGGAGGAAAGATATAGTAAATCAGAGGTCAAAAATCTATGCATTCGGTATAGTATGGATAACATTACAGAGATGTAACAAAGAACAATCAAATTTCCTGAAATGCGTAAAAATGCCATTCAAACAGAGTAGTTTCCTATTCTTTGTACTTAGTTTAATTTCCTGAAAATACAAATATTTTGAGTAAATTTCCTGAAAAGTTTCATCCCTGAAATTATTTCTGGGTCTCAAAACCATGAATATGCCCTCAGCTTCGCTCCGGGAATATTTACTATTTTAAGATCACCCCAGGAAAATAATTTTAACCATGCCCCTCAAAGCAGTCAATATCTGTATAATATGTAAAAAAAACTAAACTTAAAAATCAATAGACACTGTCAAGCAAAATTTGTTTCCTTTGTTGCACTTTCTAACCACAACATTATCCAAATTCCCTGAAAATGTCATTGCAGTTGGTCTGAAAGTAATCATTATAAATAAAATTCATCCATGCACAAGCCTTTTTGCTGCACTGTAAATGCAGGGAAAAGGCGCTGTGTCTTGCGTATTCACGACACAGAGCAACTACACCGTCATTACAAAGGTCAAACGATCAATTTAAAAATTCTGTTCATTGGTTTCACATCAAACCCTTTCAAAAGAAACATGAAGTGGAATTTTACAGAATCTAGAACTTTTGAATTAATATATCTTGCAGATATTACTGTAATATGTTAAATACCATTTCAGGGGAATAAATAGTGATTTTTCTAGTCCTATCCCGTGTATGTGCTTCCAAAATGTGAACTAAAATCGTTACCTCAACTTGACACAGGTTATACTGTCAACATGATGCACCAGTGCTGAAGTAATACATGCTCACAAAGCATTGCTGAGTGAGTTGGACAAATTCTGCAATGACGCTATAGATGAGTTGACATAGGACGTCATGCCTGGCAGTGTGCGCGCGGTCATATCCATTATTCCTTGCCCGGCACTATGCATGCGCAGAAGGTTTTATTTAAGACACATGCTTTCAAAATTCACGCCAAATCAAGTAGGGCTATTGAAATGTGCAACAATCATTTGTTGTTCCCTCATGCATATCTGTACTGTGGACTAGCTCCTCACCCGTGTTTATATACATTAGTGTCAACTCATCTATAGAACCATTAATACAGAGAGGAGATGCCAGACTGCATACTGCATACTGCATACTGTTATAGAATTATCATCCCTGGTTTCTTTCTCCATGTGATAGAATATTGTATAGTACACATACTCTTTGCATGGTTTATCTTAGGCTTAGCTGATAAGCTTCCCCCTTTCTCGCAGTCACTCATGAAATTCACTCACCATGTTCAATAGCATTGACACGCCTATTGGTGACCTTAATCACTTCATCTAATGTAATAAAAGATGTCTGCAGTGAGGCTAGTTCTACCAATAATTCTACGGCTTTGGCATAGTTCTTCTTCAGTCTGTCTATTTGTTGACCACCACGGGATAATCCAGTTAATGTATAGGCTGGAAAAAGCAATATCACAACAGACTTAGACACACCAATAAATGAATGTTACATAAAAAGCAACATCATAACAGATTTAAGATCGCACACAACTAAACCACTTGTGTTTTCACTTCTATATGTAACAGCCTAAAACTTGGTGCTTCTTAGCTATTAAGCGAACGAATCCTTCAAACTTTTAGTTTTATTTACATATAGATTCAAACCTACATAGTGAAGACAAACCAAGGAAATTAAAAGCGGGAATTGGTACTCGCCGCAATTTTAATTTAACTGCTTTGTAAATCCAATAAGATGGTGGCAAATTTGTTTCCTTTGTTGCACTTTCTAACCACAACATTATCCAAATTCCCTGAAAATGTCATTGCAGTTGGTCTGAAAGTAATCATTATAAATA
>JXSR01S010931.1:42348-52687 GCA_000969725.1 Ophiothrix spiculata
TGGAGGGCGAGTACATAGAGAAGACAAACCAAGGAAATTAAAAGGGGGAATTGGTACTCGCTGCCATTTTAATTTGATTGCTTTGTAAATCCAATGAGATGGTGGTTATCTTGGATTGTCGCTCGTGGAGGGCGAGTTATTGTACCCCTGGCATTTAACGGCTCTGTGTGCCACACTTTGAGAGTCAGAGCAAGTCCCAATAGATGTTACTTGAAACGCAGACTCGATTTACGCGTGAAAAAATGCACACGCCGTATATGGGTAAAGTGAAGATTTACACAATCTGCCTGGATATCACGCCACAATCCAAATATATCCAGAGATACAATGAGATACAACAAGATGGCAGGAAGCGCAAATTTCCCTTTATAATTTCATTGTGACAAGCATATGTCATAACTTAATCATGTGAGTGCATGAAAGTCATACTTGTAATTGCTTCCATGTTATCCACAGCACACATTTTTCTAAAATGCAGAGAACCTCATAATATACTATTACAATTTTACTTAAAAACTGTGCCATTCAAATGAAAATATTCTTCTTCTTCAATTAAAAAATGTACTCGCATGGGTAAAAAAATCATTGACACATGACCCTCCCCAACAAGGGAACCTAGCACAATTTCTGAAAATTTCACTTTTTCGTTGAAAAAGAGACCCAACAAGTTAATTGTGGTTAAATTCCACATCAATCAGCTGATTTTTGTAGAATTAAAGTTGCATTATGCAAATGATGTACCAGAAAACTTTACAAATTAAGTGTGTTCAGGTATGGTTCTTAGAACCATTAAATTAACCATATCAAGGGGTATATCTTTTTCATACAACATATGGTGAGTAATGCAAAGGTACAGAACATACAGATTGACATGTTATAAGTGACCTTTTTTCAGTTCGACCCGAAAAAGCAGGTTTCATTTTGCTATGTTGGTTTGTTTTTAGAGTCACATAGCCCTGTCCCAAGCGACAAATGAAATCAATATTGACATCAGACATTTTGCTATATCTATGCCACCTCTTGTCATTTTCACTTTTTTAATTATTTGCACAGACCATGCTTTAAGCGGTAGATATACTTCGTCATTTTTGTAGTCATTTTCATTAAGAATTTTTCTCATGGTGATTGGTTTTTAAGAATGGAGTTATCTGTTAATTATGAATGAGAATTTTCATTCTAAATTTTCACATTATGGAGAATGTAATAAATGGAGACCTATTTTTCACCCCATTTCACATTTTCAAGTGCCTACTGATGGGTAGTATAATGTTTGATATTGATTCTACGACCTCAGCTATTCATGGTAAGCTAATCTCTTCTTGCAATGTTGGTTATGATTTACACAATGGTGAAATTGTACATGGGAGAATGTTAATTCAGAATGAAAGTTTACACCATTCTTAAAAACCAATGTATTTTCTGTTGTCTTAAAATATGCAGATTTATTTCACATTTCCTATAATTTTCTTGAAATGAAACCTTGCTGATACTTTGTAGCAAGCACAAGGATTGTGAATCTGTTAAAAAATCAGTTTCAGCAAATTACGACCTTGACATGCATTTTCACCCGTAGTGCAACATGAAGTTTTTGGCATCTACAACTCATACTGGCTGGACAGCCACATATGTTAATAACACTTTTACAATGATTACTTACTATCTTGTCCATCTGTGTAGTGTTCAAATATTGGAAGAATCACACCTGAAAAACAAACAACAAAAAATGAATGCTTAGTTTCTGACAATATTCTGTAAACATATAGAAACAAAAACTTCAGATTTGGGGACAGAAAGTTTGTTTGTATATCACATAAACAGTGAAGTCAGTACCAGTTTGACAGTTAACTTGAGCATATCCTATTATTAAAGTTAATTGCTTGCTATATGGCTACTACATTTACCACTCAACAGGACTCACAATGTCTGATGACACAGAGTTCATGTTTAAAAAATGTTGCACCCCACTGGCATATTACAAAAATGCTTTGAATTCTACACATGCTGTTCTTATGCGTAGATGCTAAAGGGGGGGGGGGGGTCATCACCTGTGAAAGACACGAAGTTCTGCAATTGTGCGCAAAATACAAACCAATTGTGCTGGACTTGTTAGCAAAATAATGCAATTTGATAAAATTCATTATAAGATCTTTAAGATGAGTAATTAAACTGTGAAATTCTTACCTGCTACGTTATCTTTCTTATTCCTGACTTTGGTCTGTGCTTTGGTTACATTCTGTAATACTATATGACTGAAAAAAGAATTGAACAGCAATGTCTCAAGGTTAGAAATTAATTAAAATATCTGTTGAAATTACATCAAAACCATGACAATCCATTTGTTGTTGTTTTCATCAAGTGCCAAATCTTGTCTTTGTCTAGAAAAAGCATATAGATTTTATGAAAGTTTGTCAAATATAGTACTGGGTATGTTACAAGCTAGACAATTTCAAGAAATTTCAAAAAGGAAATTGGAATCATTGCCATCTTTTTGTCGCACATGGAGCTAGACAGGTCTACAGATTTGTTTTGAATTGAGCAGTGTCCCCATGTTGGGCTGTCTCATTGCAATATTAATGCACCTTAAGGTTGGTATCACCAATCATTTTCATCTTCGACAAAACCCCCAGATTCAGCCACTAAGATCAACACTGTCGACAATGCATTTTTGTCAATGCAGCAAAGGTGATTGATATTACAACTTATGACACACTGCAGAATATGGTACGATTTCGGTTGAATTAAAAAGTTTGCATTGCAATCAATACGACAATAATTGCATTATGTGATAAATGAAAATGAACTCAATTGATCGACTTATAATGCCGAGACAAGAAAAATATGAAGGTTGATGTTAGTACAATGTTGAGCTATTTAGTTTTCTCAAGTGTTTTATTTTATGTTCTTGTCAAAAAATTTGATATATAAACAAGAACCCCAGATTTTAAAGCCAGGAACCCTCTTAATTTGCATTTTTGTGTGCACACATTAAGTTTCAGCCCAATCTTTATGTATATTCAAAAGGTTCAGGGGTTTTTGAGACCCCCCCCCCCCCGCACTTTGAAGCCTAGTACTACCCCTGGTTTGCATATCCTGATATGCTTAATACACTGTATCCTACATCATCTATCAGATAGCAAACTGATCACTGAGTCTCATCAATGTAGTCTTTGTCAAAGACTCGATTTTTGTACATTATCAATAACAAGCGCGAGAGGCTGGAGGTGGCAGGTTTCCAACTGCTGAATACTTTGATTGTGGGTGGTGTGCAGAGCTAGTTTTCAATGAGTGAATGGTGTGTTTCTTTTAAACCTGGTATGTAGCACAGACTACATCAATGAGAAATGTAACAAATCAAGAGCCACTTTCCTGATCCTTATTAATTCCAGGCTTTTGTACCAAGTAATATAATGTACAAATATCTGCAATATTTGATCAAACTTACTTGAATTCGCCAGTAGCAAACTTGGCCTCTGCTAACGATAGTGATGCTTGCTTCATCACATCACCCATCAATGTCTTTGTCTATATAAAAAAAAAACAATGTAAGTTAGAAACAATCTGCAGTCTTGAAGGGCAATGACTGAGATTTTGTTGAACTAGGGATAAAAATGTAGACTGATTTTACATGTTGCTGCTTGCTTCTATGGCAAAACATGCTCTAGTTAAATAATCCTGTCAGTTGGACATACCCATAGATTAAAGAAAGTCCAGATAGGAAACTTGTCTATTTGCACCCTAAAAATCCGGCTAATTTAGGGAATTGCGCCACGCGGGCGCCATGCCTAGACCGACGTTGTGCGAGTGCGTAGTAACTCCGCTGTGCGTAGTAACTCCGCTGTGCGTTGTGTCGCGCGCTACCATTTCTTGACTACAACGCAATACGCATCTTACATTTTGCCGCCAAATTGTGCGCAAGCAAAGAACAACGCTTGACTGGCTTGACAGCCGCATTCTCAGTCAAATTACCATTTACTTGCCAGAGTACAGACATACCTATCCAAAGCCAAAATCAGCCACCATTGGCTGTCAAGCTGAAAAGCTAAATATCCGGTCCTGTTGAGATACATGTATTTGTGCTTGGACACTTTATAACTTCAAAGTTGTTAAACTGAACAATGACAAAATTTTGTTTTGAAGAAACTAAGTGGAAGGGATCTTGAAGGGCATGCAATGCCTTGGATTTTGTTGGAATCAATGTGGAGTAGACTGTTGCCTATCTGTACTTTCTTTAACCAATGGTTTTACCTATCTGACGCCAAAATTACCCGCCATTGACTGTCAAGCAGATCTATGCTAAATGTCTGGTCCTGTTGAGATTCGTTTGGTTTGTACACTTAATAAAGTTCTTCAAAGTTGTTTTACTGAATAACGACAAACTTTTTTACAGAACTAAGTGCAAGGGACTAGTGTTAGGGCTCTTATCAGAATTACTCCTTCCCCAAGGAATCCTGCAGGAGTCCTTGCTCAATGAGCGCTCCCAGATTAGACCAAGGAAGGAGCAGTAAAAGACTCAGTGTGTATCCCATGCTTTTCAAGTACCGGTAGTTTGAATTTAGAAGTCAATAAATCATATAGAATCCAATACAACCACATTCAGTGAAGCAGTTAAAAATCAATAAGCAGTGCTCCATTTATGAATGGGTTCTTAATGAGACAGGATTTTAAAGTAGAGAGAACAAAAGATTTTTGGAGCGCTCCTTCCTGCAGGATTCCTGGGTATCTTCATAATGATAAGGGCCCTTAATTATATAACTGGTACTCAATTTTGGATGCTTACCTCTATAATTTTGCCAAGAATAGTCCTAAACCTCAATGTGAGGGCATCTGCCTTCTTCTTCAATAGACTATGGCCCTTCTGTGCTCCCTTCAGACGAGCCTTCATGATCGTCAAGGCCCTAAGAAATTAAAAGACAAAATTAGAAAGCATGATTTAGAGAATTTTAACATTCTATTAGTATATGGAAGGCAAATATGTGTTTGAGCTAGGACTCTGATCTAAAAATGATTGTTTTCATTTTTATATTTCCATACGTCATTTTTAACTCAATAATGTCTTTATCATTAGCAGTGGCGTAGCCAGACATTTTCATCAAGAGGGGCAAGGCGGGGCAAAGATTTTTTGAAGGGGGACAACTCCCCAAATGAGTAGACACAAAATGGTACAAGCTGATACACCCCAATTTTTTTACCATAGCTTCTTAAGTAAAAAATGATGTTTTTGGTCTTTTTTTTTTTAAAGGAGTAAATTTCCTACTTTTTTTGAAGCAAATTTTGAAATTTCAGTACTAAATTGTTATGATATTTGATGTGCGCGCACGAAGCACGCATTCACGCAAAATGTTTAAACCTTTTTGTTATAAATTAATTACAAAAAAGAGATTGAGTATGGAGTGGAAAAATAGACAATTTGGGGGCATGCTATATGTTGAGCTGAAAAGTAGTGTAACCTATGTAATTTCAATCTGACCTAAATACTTTTTTGATATTTTCAGGGGGGAAAGAAGGGGGGCAAGGCCTCTTTCGGGGGGGGGGGGGAATTACCCCCCTTTGCCCCTTTCAGGCTACGCCACTGATCATTAGGACAATGTAGTCAAAAATATATATCCAGGAGTAGTTCCTGAGCTGTAATGGCGGACCCGACTGTTATTATTGTTATCATTAGGTACATTATTGTATATTCTCTGTCTGGCAAAAAATACATGGGATACAAAATTCACATTTACTGCTACCTCTGTTTCGCAATCTTGTACCTGAAGTCCTCCCAGATTTACTCTTTCTGATGACTTTTGCTTTTCCAGATCACCCAATAACTGACTCGTCCTTTGCAGAGACTCATAAGATTTTGAAAGAACACTATTTTGTAAATTATATGGGGCTGATTTCACTAACATTTAGTGATGGTCGCCAACCCCCTTTTTGAACACTACCGGTAACTCTAAAAATGATCGCTAAATAGCAAGTATTTTGAACAATTTAGCAATCATTTTTGACGTGTTTCGGGGCCCAGACAGTAATTATGAAATCGACACATTTCCTCACTTTTCTCAAAAATGCAAGCACATTTGAAAGAATGGTTTGGGGATTGTAACATATATATACCACTCAAGGATTCTTACTACATGTAGCTAAAACACTTGGTTTTCATAGCTAGGAGATGTAAAGTGGATCATGAATTGTCAACCCTTCATTTTCAGAAATGTTTTATGCTCTGTAACTCAGCAACAGATGATTAAATCCAAATAAAAGTATATATTTCTTGAAGGGGATTTGCATACTGAACATGATGGTGAGGTCATTTTTTTTTGACCAAAATGTGTCATTTTGGCACTAGGTCCAAAAATCATGTTTTTAGGCCCAAAATTTTACGGGAAGCTAACTAAATTTTGCTGATAAAATTTCGAACCATTTTACTTTTTAGAATCTAGAAAGCAATATCTAGGAACGCATTTGTCAAATTTTTGATTTTTTTCTTAGTTTTTGAGATATTGTCAAAAATTGGTCTAAAAATGTAAAAAATCCCACCGCTGCCACCATTTTTGGCAAATTATGACACTTTTTGACCTATTTTTTGCAATATTTCAGAAAATAAGATAAAAATAAAAAATTGAAAAAATGCGTTCACTAGATATTGCTTTCTAGATTCTAAAAAGCAAAATGTTTCAAAATTTTACCATGGAGTAAAGTTTAGTTAGCTTTCCTATAAAATTTGGGCCAAAAACATGATTTTGGACATTTTTTGGACCTTTATTTGACCTTAGGGCCAAAATGACACATTGTGGTCCAAAAATAACCTCACCATCATGTTCAGTATGCAATTATACCGTACAATGTATACTTAAGACTGTTGGTTGACCCACCATTTTGATGGGGATCTTGCCATCAAAATTTTATGAACATGCCTTAGATAAATTGTTTGTTTCTTGTAACGTTACACATGTCATGTTGGGGGAAAAAATAATTTGAAAAAAATCTGTATGGCTCAATCCTAGTTGGCAGTGGCAAACTTGAAAAGAACGGGCAAAACAGACTTATTCATTTATCAGAATTTTACGTTATCATTTTACATTGTCACCCTATTTCAAGTTTGCAACGATCTCTATATAAAACGTGATGCACTCTAGCCGTGAACACCAACAGCATGATGCAGCGAACCAGGCGGCATAGGACGTGACGCACCTGGGAATCGGCTACGATACCGTACGACAAGAGCCGGCAACCCGTGAGGTGAAATGATGAAATCAAAGTTTCTGTTTTCTTGGCTCACATTTGGTGTTGTTTCAATATTGATATATCAGCACACAAAAATCCTGCATGTACCAGTGCCTTTGCAACAAGTAAAAAGTTTAAAATTTTTAAGGCGAGCTAGAGTGATTGCTCTCCTCTGCTCACCTAAACAGTCTCTGAGGAGAGTAATATTTAGCTCCCCTCAAACTACTAAAACCAGTTAATATGTATTGGTGTGACCTCAAATCACTCTCCTGACAACTCTCCTTGAACCTTTCAGGAGAGTAATTTATAGCTCGTAAGCATTTTTCAAAAATGAAGCCCTGCAGTTGCAACGACCATCCTCCTCTGCAGCGAACATCAAGTGCGTGATATTCTGCCCGGGTATTCTGCCAACTGCGATCTAGCTGAATTTGTACAGTCGTGTCACATGGCGTTGAATTTTGTCATTTTTTTTTAATATTTAAGATCCACATTTGAACGAGTGCATCTAGGTCAAAAATCTAGAAGAGGGACATAGCTTCTAAGGTAAGTGTGTTGCTACGATAAATTGCCATCCTTTACTTGATAAGACCATAAAAGTTGCGACCATGTTTTATGTCAGGGCTATTCTTCAGTATTGCAACACGCTTTTGAATAGAGATCTGCTCAGAATACGGTTGTGAGGTAGGAAGACCAAAAAAAAACACCACACAACCGTATGACTATCACTATGAGTTCCTCATACTACCTCAATCCAGAGGTTCAAGAATACTGTAATATGCACAATAGGTTGACCCTAAATTTTTTATTTTTTTTTATATTTTTTTATTTTATTTTATTTATTTTTTTTTTTTTTTTGGGGGGGGGGGTAATTTATTGGTAATGGTCTAGATCCGACACGTATCCTTACTAGGTAAGAAAACGCTCAAGTCCATTGACCTTCTCTGTACATGAATTTCATAAGTCAATATCTTCTTTCAGAGAGCATATAAATTTACCAAAAGTATGCCAGTATATTTTCATTAGTATAACATATAACAGGCCTTTACCAGCTTCAGTTGAGTTTAAATACATTTTTTTGATAAAAGTTTGTCAAAATCCAAGATGGCGGCCACCATGTGCTCTAACAAAAAAGTTGCCCAAATTTGGTTCAAAATTTACTCTAGTATTTTAAAATACTCACAATAATATTCCAAAGTCATTGTGGATCATTTCAGTGAATGTTTGGGTCCTGCATGTAAACTTAGTTTACTAAAAATTGATGAAACAACTTTTACAACTCATGCCTGTACGATGTCAATTGACTTTTTTGTGACTCTATTGAGGGAGTCACTGGTTGGGACTAGTAATGGTCATGGTTGTCAGTATATTCGAGGGTTTATTATTTTTAGTGCTCACTTTTTCAGAGACGGTAAAGCAAGAATTCATAATAACACTATTAGTACTTTCCCTGCAGGGCAGTTCCGTAGTTGCGGACGTACACTTCAAAGACTTTGAGGACCTAGAGCTTCCAAATTATAAAGTCATTGGATTTTGAAATATGTGTATTTGAAATATCTCTGATAGAAGTACAAAACCTGAAAATTTAATTCCAATCCCATTCTTAATCCCAGGCAGGTCACGACAAACCACCGTTGCGGACGTATTCACAGAAATTGCACATTCTGGACTCTTTATGTTTACAGTCAAAATTGCTATGAAGTGTGCAGATCTTTGGTTGAAACTTACCCGAAATATCTGGCTGTGCTGTGGCACAGCCAGAAGCAAGCTCTGCAATTATAAACCCTGCGCATAAGTGCACATACCCAATATCCCCAAAAATGATCATAGCTATCAAATACGAACTGCAACCCTCCACAAACATGACAAAGGATATTTATAATAAATTTACCAATTATAAATACTTCCCGAAGTTGTAAGTCACACAAAAAATGATGTTTGAAGATATGTTTACAAACCGTTGCTATGTAAACAAAGGAAACAATCCGTTTGATTTCTCTGATCAGAACAGTGCGATTTTCATAAATTTAATTCAAAAAGATTCCTTTCATGAATATGTAATAAAACATTTCTGTTTGTTCAAGTACCGTTTGTATTTTTCAATTTATGCACAAATGGCCTTTATGTGATAGGCTGTACTACACAGTTTGCCTCAAGCCAAAAACGAAGTTTTTTTGGCTTGTGTTTCTCGAGCAAGTTGAAACTAATACAGTTTTGTTTGCAAGAAAGACCAAACTTAAGAATGCTAGCAAAGAAAAAATCAGAACTTATATGTTTGAGTTATAATTTCACAATGTTCGACCGTTGCGGACGTACATTTTTTGCGTTGCGGACGTACTCTATGAAAATTTCAAAAAAGTGCAATATGCACGTCCGCAACAAGTTGCAGCCAATATTTCTTAATAATAGACATAGATTCAGAAAGGGACAAAGTTTCAAATCAAAGGAGTTTATATCAAATTAAAATATTTGCAAAGTTAATTTGTTTCAAACAACAAGAAAAAGTAGAACGGGGTGGCTGAAAGTAGCATTTTTCGAATGTACGTCTGCAACATGCCATTTTTGACATATTGTCCATATCTTGTAAAACCCGATTCTACAGCAAATTTAAATATCAATTCATTTGACTATAACTTTTAATTTGAGACATGGCGTTACTGTATTAAACTTGTACGATGTTTAATTTATGACGATTTTGAAAATTGGTTGACCTAATTACGGAATAGCCCTGCTTTTAACTATAGGCTGCTAAATTCGGCGTCAGTACCTCGTTAATCATGTAAGATATAAGGTACGAGTTCAGTACAATGTCAATCGACTGTGAGTGTGTAACTGTAAGCTTACAGACATGTACAGAAATCGACAAAATTAGACTTAGAGCTTCCAAATTGAGGAAAATATCTCTTAAAGTAAACTATAACGCAATCAATAAAACATCTCGATTGAATCTTCACTATCTCTTTTACAATATTACTGAATGGATGTTTTATGAAATTGAATCAAATACTTACATTCGTGAAGGGAAAACTGGTATTTTGTCTTTTCCACCCGACATGATTGTTTTGGAAAAATTGCAAGTGAGGTCACGGGATCGGGAAGCAAAAGGCCCGTTCTTAAACAAAAAGATCGTTTT
>JXSR01S010932.1:15736-26595 GCA_000969725.1 Ophiothrix spiculata
AAGTGAAAACTAAAATTTGGCCTGGGAAATTGGACCATGTACCTTTAATGTCACTATTTTAAGTTCAAACTTGAATCTCGAAAATAATCTTGACAAGATACATGCTGAAGTGTAGCAGCTATTGTTGTTGGATTTAATTCGTGAACGCGTGTTTGTAACAAGTACGCAGTGATCCCTGACGCGAGCGTATATTTTCAAGGTTGTTTAGTTCGCGTGTACGCACAAGGCTCTGAGTACGCGTTCACGAATTAAATCCAACAACTATAGCTGCCAATGGCTTTGCATTCATGTGCTAGTATGATATGGCAACAACATCAGGCAGGATTGATCGCACCGTATTTTGCGCTATATCCACTGCTGATTTACGCTAGCTTCTGACGTGTAATCCCTGGCAAATTTGGTACCAAAGTAAAGCTTACCTTCCATACTACATGATTATACCCAAGAAAACAATGAAAAATGTCTAATACGCATGGCAACCACCCCATTTTGAAGTCAACTTCACAATACAAGAACATTTTGCGTATACTGTTGTCATCATTTTGAGTTAATCTGAGCACGAAAAGTCGCCAAATTTTCGATATTACTACGGAACAAAATACGTAGATTCTTACCTTCCTCGCCATCTTGCCGAAAACTGCATAGAAACGCTACGATTTAACAATTTCAAACACTTCATCGCCAGTGATTTTTTACTTTTTTAACCGCATAGTGGTTACAAAGCTCGGGAAATACGTGTATGATATTACGCTTTAGAGACATCAGCATTCTATCTATTGTGTGTATTCTCGTCGCAATTTCGATCAATTTATTTACTGGGTCCACGAATGACGCGATAGATTTTGAACTTTGCAAAAGGTTGAGGTTGCAAAATTTCTGTGTGTTTTCTAGGGAATCCCGTAGGTTATCGTTGTGCACGCAACTTTCGGGATATGACCTCATTAGCGAAGCTGTTGCGGCCTGCCTGCATCAATCTTTTTCAAGTTGGCCCTGTGCTTGTAGTCAGATGGCTAAACCTACACTTATTTTGTTTTCTCCTTCTGATAGCGGTATTTTTGTGACATGTGAGGATTATTCAATATTAATATTGCACCGAGGAAGTGAAAAATGTTCTGCCTATAATACATGCAGGACTTATTTTATCATTTTTTGTGATCAGTGAATGGGTTATGTTAAAACAACTTGTATTTTCCTAAGAAATAAAAATAAATTACTAAATATATTGTTGAATTAAGTTCAGAATCCAGAATTTAATTCAACAAATAACCATATTCGAAATAGTATGAGAGAAATAATATTAATATCTGCAAAAAAATAAAAATTCATTAAAGGGTGAGTTTTGAGCTATAAAATATATGTGATCGATCCTTGATAGATTATCAAGCCTTGCCAAATTTAGTTGCACAATTACAACTGCATTGATAGCTTAGACAAGTATTTTGCAATATTTTAGGCCTATACATGCAGATGGCGCTGTATAATAAGTGACTTTTCATTTCTTCTTCAAAGTTGACAGAATAGTCTTATAAATGTAAAAATGCTTTCTCTGTTCTTCTGTATATCATATAAACCTTAAATAGGCCCTATATTTTTGTCACACTTGATCCAATATTTGAAAAGACATTTGAAACTAATAATTATAGAAATCGGAACGCATTGTGCTTGAACCAGAGTGGAATTCAAGAGCTGATGTTATCAGTTTTGTGGCATTCTTCTACAGATCAAGTACACTAATCGGATCATTTATGATTGATAAGCTATCACTGATAAACATGACTGACAAGTTAAAGCCTTTGATAGGTTGGAATGTTGATTCTGAGTGATGCACAATTTGATCTCATTTTTGATTGCTGTTTGCTGTGAGTTGTGTTTGTAAAGTGTAACTTGACTATCTTATTTGATATTTTGTTTAGAATATAATTTTTAACTTATATAGTAAAAAAACTTTTTCAATATTTTTACAAAATATCACTTATTGAAATTCTATATGTAGAAGCAATAAAAATAATCAAATTGGCTTATGGAAATGCTCGTTGTTACTTCATAAAACAGGTATGTATAGTATTTGGTGAAGCAATTGAATTTAAATTTTAAAAAATAAGTCTTACATGTACAACTGAATGTCACTCTTTTAAGTTGTATGCATTTCTTGACTTTTCTATTTATGATGAATATTGTAACAAAGGTGCTTTATGTTGAAATGTTTTTAACTGGATAGAGTGTCATTCTTGAAGCATTTAGTCCAATAAAGATGCTCTTAGCATCTCACCTAGTATTAATGCAAGCTCTCTGATTGAAAATCTGAACGAGATTCAGTGATGTAACTGGTAACAGTTGAATAGTAGATTACTGTATCAGACAGTTCATCATAGGTTAAATAAAAGATCTGGTTCATTTTAAATCAAGTGCCAAATATCAAACTGGTTTCTATCAGCAATTTCTATATAAATTGTAGCAAACTTAAACTTGGTACAAGTTTGTGTTACAGTATGGAGGGTTGCAGACTTGGTTCGTATCTCATTTCCTATCAATTTCAGTGTGGAATCGGAGTACGCAGACCCCACAAGGCATGGCATCATGCAGAGAGATGGATTACTACCTAAACTTTCATGTTTCCTTAAATTCAGTTGAACTCAAGGGAAATTTAAAAAGTTTTGAGACTTAGTTGTATTTTATGATTCTTTGTCAGATTTAGTTTCCAATTATTTGGAGTTCATGACTTCGTACAAAAAGCTTCAGGTGCAGGAAAAGCAAGTTTGATTGAATTGACAATTGTTCTGTTTCACAGTCATATTTAGTGTTTTAATCCTTGAAAATGTTGCATAATTTTATCAAATTGTTAAAATGTATTTGATTGTATTGACTCTATAGGCAAATCAAAAATTTAAGTTGACAATGTAAACTGTAATCCTGTGTGCAGGGCCCAATTGTTTGTAATTGCAACCTTTACCCTGGATTTTTGTTTCCTTTGTTCAAAGTTTTTTTTTTATTTTCCCATCACTTCTGTTTCACTGTCATATTTCAGCTTTACTTGGTCAGAATGCATTCATAGATTTCAAAAATTGGCTTCATAATCTGATGTTTTTAAAATGCTCAAAAGTTTGCAATCAATTTTCATTCTATTAAATACAAAAACAAGAGATTAGTGGTGCATTATACCATCCTGGCTTGGTGACCATGTCACTTCAACACATAGATCTACTTCAGCACACTCTATAGATGTGTGTGGAAAACATAGATTTAGCAGTGATCCTGCACTTTTTAACCCAGCCCATGTAATGACATCGTCAGCCATGGAACTCAAATTGGGGGTATTCGGGTACAATCAAAACTTGCAAAAATCAACTTGGGTTAACCTTGAACAGGCTGTGCCTAGAAACAAACCGCGCAATTGTTTTCAATACTTGTACATCATGACAAGATCCGATGCATCATCAACAAAAACCTGAATACCCCCAATTTAATCCCCATGGCGGAGAAAGTAAAGATGGCTGCTCTAAATCTATATTTGAAAACCAAGGTCCTTGTTTGCTTTAACCCTAACAGAACTGTGACCAAATCTCACTAAATCTCACTTTTAGAAAATGCGCTAAGTCCAGATACATCACAGATTGGGGTTGTATGCAGGGACCAAATCGCTGCCTGGGCAGCGTCTCAGCGGTGGCTTGCTACGGGGATCACTCACTTGGGAAACAGAAGGTCCTTGGTTCCAATCCTGTTGAAAACATGTGTTTTTCATCACCGTTCTCTTTTGATGAGTACACATTTATTCCATTGAATCAGGATCAGCTCCCTAGACTTGCACAGGTTTCCACAAGAAAAATAACAGAGCTCAAAACTTTTCAATTTTCCCTTCTCTTTACTAAATTGGTTAGTTTGCAAATCTCTGCAATTCCACCATGCAATATTGACTATAGGATAATTACACACTCGGTCTACTATGACATGCCTTCACACTCTCATTTTCTATTCAACCAATTAAGAAAATGGATAAATTCTCAAAACAATTCTGACTAATCGGAATGATGTGCCGATTATAAACTTTTACATAAGTTTACGATACACTGAAGCAGTTGTAGGACATCAATTAAGATGAGCAGTGGGTCGAGGGAGGCAGGATCACTTTTGAGTGGGAGTCAACTGTGACATCATGGATTTAATGGGGTGAGGTGGAGGCAATCTTGTTTTGCTACTTTTTGTGGATGACTTATTGTTGACATGTCAGCAGTGAAGTGAGACTGTGTTTCTGCCCACATTACTAAACAATTTGATTGATATGGTACTGATGGATGCGTAAAAGGCAAGGGTAATGTCATGTAATGAAGGGATGTGATTGTTTTTGCCCATCTCATTCTTAATTCAACTTGCAAATACAAGATTGTGTTCCTGTCTTGTTTTGGAGACAGATCTGGATTATGCCCATCTCAATTCTAATGCAACTTAGAGTGTGTGCCATTGTGTTCCTGTCATCGTTTAAAGAAGTGCTTTGGAGACGGATCTTCTTGTAAGGAACAAATGTCTGTTTTGAGGACCTTCATTTTGTATGTTATGGTTAACAAGTTTTCAACAAATTGGATCATGTTTGCATTATATGTGTTTCTGGATGTGTATTAATAAGCTTTGGTGAATGATTGGAATGCTTCATTGGATATGTTGTTTTAGTGCTATCTGGAGCAGCTGAATGATCCTATGGCAAGAGTTTGAAACAGATATCATTGCTAAAGCTACAAGGCAAAGTCCTGGATGTTCCATACATGTATTATTTATGCCTTGGTGAAATTTGGAACAGTTTGAATATGACCTTGTTCATAATTCATATCATTGAGTGGATAGATACAGGTCTTAAATTGTTATGCGCTACTTAAAGTGCCCGTTAAAGTGCTATTGGAGTCCATTTGTACAAATGTGGGTATTTTGAGCAGCTGAATTATCATCACTTTATTTCTGCACACTGGAACTTCCACTTGTATGTCATTATGACAGTTTAGAACATTCAGGCCCACATAACATTCCAGAAAGGTGTTTAGCTACACACGGTTTTAAATGAGCATCAACTGTCAAGGAATGATACTCCCCGCAGCTTTCAAGTAAAACCAGGAACAGTTCAATGTGCCGTGCTGTTGACGAGAAATAAAACATAATTTAGCTAAACACCTTTCTTGAATACGAGCCTCAATATTATATTTTCATATTCCTTCCATTATGCAGCACTTGGCTAAAATTTGTAACAGTTAGATTGTTTATATTGAGTTGAATTTCCATTTATTAGAGTAGGCCTACATGTAAGTTATGGAAGAAGGTTGGTTCAATTATTTGTCCCATTTATTTGCTACCAGAAGTTCCTCTTCATACTGTGGCTAATGTACAGAAAGGTTCAATTTTAACTTTAGAAAAATGTTCAAGCTTTTATTTATTTTTAACAGACCATTTGTTTACATGTAGTGATTCAATCTTTAGATCGCTTTGTATATATCATTTCAGTGCTGTGCATTGTATGGGCGTGGACCACTCGGATTGAAACATGGAAATTGTATTTGATGGCAATTCCAGATAGGCAATTTGATATCATATATATTGTATTGCGGTTTTTGGTACATTTATACATGTATAAAGAAGTTACTAAGCTAATGTTGACCTTGAGATTCATCTGAAGATGATCTCAGGAAATTGGGATTGTATAGCTATCATCAGGCCACAAATAAAAAATGATTATTTGTCCTCCCAACTTTTCTTGATAGGTGTCAGCAGGCATCCGGGAGAACTTTTGTGTTAAACTTAACTTTAAAAAAATCACGATATTGTATCAACTTAAAAAAATTAACGAAGGGACTTTAATGACTCAGATACTTTCTGCTATATAGAAGGGTAAATGTTTTGTTTTCAAGAAGCTTGAAAATCATATTAAAACTGTGATCAGAATTTTAAAATACTTTCCAGGATTTTTAAATTTAGGTATAATGCACTTTCATGTAAAATGTTTTTCAATTTCTGAAATTAGGCATGGTCATTGAAGGCTGAACCTTTTTGTCTTAGCTATCATCATGATGATACATCATCAGCGATCCTTGTCTTGTAACTCTCTGCTTCATCATGTTAAATGGTGCTTGACAGTGTGAGCAAGTTGAGATATGGCCATTTTTCTACATTGCTAGAAACTTGCATACTATGTTGCGATCACCTCGTGCTGCAATCACCTTACGATAATTCCAATAAAGGGTTTTTATGTGACGGCATATAGTGCTCACACACCATTTTCTTGGTCTTGATCATACTTTAAGCATACATGTATCTAATTAGAGTTTCAGATAATATTTTGTAAAAAAAATCGGTTTTAATATGCAATTTCATCACCCCTGACAAAGATTGATTACGCCATGATTGTGCATTTCTCCATGTACCAATGAGCTGCCAAATCGAGTCTGTCTCCAGTGCTAACATTTGAGTTAATTGCTCCACAAATTGTAGCACGTTACATCACGTTAAAGGATATTCTAACCCATTTATCCAGGGTGATTTGTCATCAGTGGCAGAGTTCCTTTTCTTCCCATTGCTTGATTTGCTACGGTGATTGATTATCGCATTAGTAGTATTGTTTCTTACCAATTAAAAATGCAAGCTTTTTGAAAATCATGAATAATTGCCACTTAACTGATTCTTCTCGCTCTTTTCAATTGAAAATATTGTTAAGAGTGAAACAGACAATGGAAAAGTCTCTATTTTTAAAAAGAAAAAATTAGATCTTTTGGTCCCATCAAAAACTTTTCCCCAATAATTTCCTATCTCTAGAATTAATCAAAACCTTGAACCTTGACTCTGAAACAAACCCATACCCTAAACTGAACCTAATGCTAAAACTAACTATAAAGCTTAACCGTGAAAATTTAGATGAAACCTGATGTACATTTGTTTTTGTTTTTTCATCGTGTTTCCATCTCAAAGCATCGAAAGTAGGCCTAAACCTATATGTTATCACATCTTCAATAAAAGCGTATAAATATTCCCTGAAGTAGTGTGGAATCAATCATTTACTTGTTTTGACCTGGTTGATGATGAAACCCAGAAGTATTGAGATAATGTGACAAAAGATTATGTCATGAGCAATGAATGTATATTAAAGGGGTATTAGATAAGTCCAATGCCATCATCATATATAGAGGGGAGCGTGGCCGAGCAGTTAGAGCACGGATCTCGGTACAGAGATTGTGGGTTCGAGCCCCGGGCCGGGAGTTTTTAGTCTCCCTGTTTCCTTGGGCAAGAAACTTTACTCTACTTGCTCCGTGGTTCGGAAGTCACATAAACCCGTTGGTCTCCTGTACAAATAGACTCCTTAATGGATTATGCATGTCATGCAAGTAGTGTGTATCATTGATTGCTATATTGATTGATTGATTGATCATTATCATTAGACTGCAGAGCAGGCGACTATAAGTTTCCTCCTGCAACATTCCTGGAACAGAAACAGAAACTTTCATGAAGTTTTGTTATTAACCCTAACCCATTTTCATTTCTAAAATGTCTTCTTGGAAAGTTCTGTACAAAAAACACCCCTTTCACTATGGGGCAGTTTACACAGGAGTGCAGATCCAGACTCATGCGCATTTCCAAAATCCACATCTGAGATCTGCATCTATGTAGACCACTTACATGTACGCAGAGTGCTGCACAGCAGATCTGGATTTGACGCTGGTGTAGCCAAAGTTTACTGCATTATTTGATCCATTAACCCTAACCCTGGCTGTTTAAAACATTCTTCTTGGAAATTACTAATAAAAAATGGCTATCCTGCCTAATTCGACCGCAGGACTCGAACCTGTGAGCTCTTGCATCCCAATCCAAAGTCAAGCAATACCAGGCCACGGGGCTGGCGCTACCTACATATATCTCCTTCTATGACGTTATTGGACTTAGACTATTTTCTGGATTTTATCCGGCAGTTCTCAATGCCTTTAGGGTTAATGCCAAGCAAGATCAAACTACAGGGCGGGCACTGTCAAAGTAGCATTTCTATGCTCATTTCTATCTACTGTCCGTTATGTTATTAGACTTCAGATATTGCAGTCTTTCATCCGAGGTGTTCTTAAATATTTAGAATGATGTTATAATCTATAAGCTGAAAATTAAATGTTAAACTAGGAATCAAATGTCCAACAACAAAAATTATCTGAAAATAATCTTATGCAATTTTTCCCTAGGTACCTTTAAAGTTATGAGTACCGTATCTAAGGATACCCAGCCTGTTGAGAATTTAGTCGCCAAGAAATAATGTTGAACTGGGCTATAGGAAACTTGGTTGTGTAATGTTGTTGTGTCATACCTATTTCCTCTATTCAGCTGGTGAGGCCAGTTTGCCAGATGCCCTGTACTGATGACAATTTGGGTTGCATTTTTCGGATGCACGAACTCGCCTGATTACAGGCAAATATCGCAAACTTTTGTTGAAGTCTTTGATATTTAAGTGATGTTCTTGCATCATTAAGAACTGATTTTCTGAGCCTCCATTCAAGATTAAAGCTCCTCATTTCTACCTATTTGGGCCCATTTTAAGATTTACTAAATTTAGGTGTTTTGATTCAATTTCTAAGGTGGTTATTTTTACAAAGCCCATTAACTTTTCCACCTTAAACTTATTAACTTTTCCATCTTAAACTTTTGTGCAATCATACATTTTAGAATAATAATTGGAAACAGCGGTTTCAAGATAGCTAATAATAGCAATATATCCAATTTCCAATTATATTCCAGAATATTTACTCTTTTGTTTTTAAAAACAATTGCAACTTTTTCTGACCGGTCAATACATCAAGACTCCACATTGAATGTCTGATGAATGGCCTACCCTTCCGGTGACCTGTCACTATCTTGTCAACTCCAGAATGAAAACAAGCTGGATAAATTTAGGTATTTAATTGATTTTTTAATTAAACAGAAAATAATCACCTGTTTTTATGTGTGTGTAATTATCCATAGTGCCCTAATTGTGCCTCTATTTACTGCTGGTTAGAACAGAGGTCGAAGTGACAAACTGCTTTTATTTACGAGGAAGAACTTTTGAGGACAGGAAAGGACTTTCATGCTTGAAGACGTTTGTCTAGTCTTGTTTCAGTTGGGGTAGACTCTGCAATATGTTGGTCAGCAAAATGTGGAATGATTTCCGTTTCAGGGATATAATCCAGGGTAATTTGTATTTTAAACCATATCAGTCCTATTTCTGTGTGAAAATAGGTTATAGCATAAAATCGGTTTATAGCATATTAGAGTTAAAGGGATCGTACAGCTTCCGTTCATAGAAAAGCCAGACACGTGTAAGGATTTTGTTTCTTGTTTAACATTAATCTTGTGTTAAATCTGATTGATTTATTTGAATGATTTATCATAGGAATTAATCTTCTGAGGTGAAACGAAATTAGTAAATCTGATTTGGGAAGTCAAGTATTTCTTGTAATTTGTATAAAGAGCGTGGCATTCTTTGAGAAGTAGAGCGTAACAAGCAAACTTTTTTTTATTAGATGATAGGAAATGAATATGAATAAGAATAGGTTTTATGGATTGAAATGATTTAATGTATTTCAGAGAGTTGTACAACAAAATGTAGCTTCTTTCTATAGGCATTGTTCAGTTAAACTTGGTGTTAAGTATGGCTAAGCAAAAGTGATTGGATGGATATACTCTTTCTATTTTGATGTTCTACAGAATACCTGTTTGATGACATGAGGAAGTTCCCAAACGTTTAACTTCATCAGCCGTTGTACATGATTTTATAACAACAGAGGTACAGGATTGAGAATTGCTTATCAAAATGTGAAATTTTCTTGGAATACTTGCTTTTTGCTGAAGCGAAATCCCTGGAGCGAAATAAAGGCCACTTTAGTTCGGGATTTATGTTTCTGATGTTGGCAGATTACTATTAATTCTACTAAATATGAGATCAGTTATGTCTTATGGAATTCATTATGCTTCTCCAATTGTGGACATTGATCATTGCTTGAGTTGTGGAAAAATATTCTGTTCTGGTGAACAAATGTGCATATTTCAGCTCCAAAGGTACTGCATTGACCATCTTCATGCCATCTCTCTGATGTAAACTAAAGGGTCCTAGCTTCGGCTGTATCTGCAGATGGATCAAAGTCTTCAACTTTGAAGCTTTTTCAAGCTTTTAAACAAGCTTAAAAAAGCTTGTTTAAAAGTAACCTTTTGGGTGGAGATCTAGCAGTATCATGTTGAGGGCTTATATAATAATGAGTGCAATTTAAGTCAGTCACTATACGTGCACAACAGAATGTTTTTCTTCAACATCAGTGACTCAATATAATTCACATTAATATCAAATACAGGTCAGTTGTAATCACAGGAGTAATTGCTTGATGACTTCAATTCCCATGTGGAAATTGCTACAAATGACATCAGAAACATTAATGGCCAGAATGCAGACCTAGTTCAGCGGATATCTCATTGATTCGATCAAACTTGGATTGTTTGTGCCCTGGTTTTTTATGACTCAGTACATGTGAAGTATGTGGACTGTCGATATTTGAAAGGATTGAAAACTTTGCACTTGGTCTCGGTGTTTATTCCTATTTAGATAAGTTGGTTTCACAACAATATGTGCCACAAAAATGCAGCAAAATATCTTGGATTTAGTTGTTGAAGTGCAACCGGTGGAGAAGTTCATTGGTTCAAGAAGTGTTTCAAACCATTGACTTTTTGATGTTAGTGAGCTGATAACACCTTGATTCACATGATTGCAACAAAATCAAGGTTGGCAAAAATCGTGATTTTTTTAAAAAAATCAAAAAAATCGATTTATTTGATTTAAATCGGATTTTTTTGATTTAAATCGATTTTTTTGATTTTCATATCAG
>JXSR01S010933.1:15336-28329 GCA_000969725.1 Ophiothrix spiculata
TGAAAGAGAAAACCCAAATCAAGATAAGAAGTCAAAAACTGTCAGTGGAATAGAAATATTTGAATTATGACATTAATAAACAATATATAGTTTCAGTTCATATATAAGGGGTTGTTAATTAAATTCGGAGTCTCAAATTTAATTCCACATGTATTAGTATATGAAAGCCCAAATGTGATTTTGACCCCTTTTTTTGTGGCAAAACAAGTATTTGACAAAATATACTTGAAAACGCTCAATCGTATAGTATTGCTTTAAACATATGCTCAAGTCTTGAATTACTTTTTGGATTCATCTCTTGAGTCAAGAGATGAATCCAAAAAGTAATTGTAATTAATCAAAAATATGCCCAAACTTTTTGCTACCAAACATTTTGTCATGACATCAAAATAACAATTGACTACTAATAAAATAACATCAACACCAAGTTGAGACCAAATAAAACTTTGCGCTAGATTGAACAAGTTTTGAATTGCCATATACATTGCCTCAAATGTTTGTTACCGGTTTATACTTTAACCCTTTGAACCCTGGCCATTCTACGTACATCTGTACCGCTGACCCTGGCCGACCCGAATGTTAAAAAACCCAATATAACACCTAAACATACTTTTATTTTGATTTTTCTTGTGTAACCTTTTCATTTTACACTAGTCTGAATTGTTCCAATAACCAGCATTAACAAAAAATACTATTTATGTCAACCAACATATTCGACATTTACGTTGTAGTCTATGTGCGGAGCCATATTTGTTGAAAATTTGAACAAATTTACGAAAATGTGAGGATTGATTCAGCTTGTCGAGTAAATAAGAGAAGAATGGCCGATCAACCATGTGTTCAAAGTTTTGTTGATGTCTTCTGATATAAATAAGACAATTGGAAATTTTATCTACCCATGCCTGTTGACACACACATCAAGTTTCTGACATATGTGACCTCAAAGCCGGTAAACCGGCTCGCTGGGTATACGGTACATGTACACGTGAGCCAGTATTATACCGGCAATAATACCGGCTCATTGGGTTCAAAGGGTTCAATTTGATTGCAAATATTCGTCACGACCAAAAGTTTGGTTGCAAATTTTTTTTTTTGAAGGCGGACTATGTTTTGACCTGTGTTTGCAATACACTCTTAGAAAGAAAGGATCAAATATGAGACAACAATTTTGATCCTTTTTAGGTATCAAATATGAGCTTTAATACCCTTTAAGGATCAAAGTGATCCAAAAATAAGGATCAAAATTCTTGATCCGAAACAAGGATCAAATATTTCTTATAAAAAAGATCTGCCTAAAAACATCTCACTGAAGTGACCCTAGCAGGGTTTGAACCCACGCCGCATGTGCACCATGTTTAATTACCAATCATAATGACCAACACTCTAACCACTCGCCCACGGAACAGGCAGTTATCAAGTGTGATGAAATTATCGTACTTGTATACCATTGTATACATTCCCGGCTATGTAGTGGATATATGGGGTGTACTCAAATATGAAACAAAAGATCACGTTGGATCCAAACGCGGTACCAAATGTGAGCTCATCCTTCCCGTATCAAAGTAAACCAGAAAAACGGATCAAAACTTTGATATTGTAATCAAAAAGGATCAAAATAAAATCCTGGTGAATTTGATCCATTTGTATATTTTGATCCAAAAAAGTATCAAAACGATCCACGTTGGATCAAAAGTGATCCATAAAAGATCAAAATAAAATGATCCTGGAAACTAGTCATATATTTGATACCGGCCTTCTAAGAGTGTACTTCCCCTTAAACCATGTTGTAATTGTACTGTGATGGCTCACCCTGAAAGGGGAAACTTTGCAGATGATAACAATTTTGATTTTATCATTTCATCTGTTACTAAAGGTGCGTTTACACTATGACGAATTGGGGGTTAATGAGAATTAACGTAGACCTGCGTATTGCAGTTTTGAATTTTACGCTCGTTATCATTAGTTAAAGTCAGTTAACGCTCATACACGCTGCTAGCCACGCACACTATTGTTACTATCAGTCGTTTTCAGTTACAACTTTTTAGTTGCAAATACGTTACCCTCCGTCGAAACAAGGCGTCACAGTGTAAACGCACCATAAGCTTTAAAATGACACCTTGTTGAAATTGATCAAGGGGATCAAATTTTAAAATCTTCTGGAAATTCTTATTATGTTCTTTATTTTAGCTGCCTATTTTCATCAGTTTCTCGAAAAGTGTTCTGTTGCAAAGTCCCAATTTGCGGGGTGAGCCATCACATTTGTATAATACCCCTGAAATGAGATGCAATAAAAAGTCAATAGTAAAACAATACAGTATTGATCTTTTCATTTTATTCTTCAAACAAGTTTGTGTTGTATTTAAAAAAAGTGTTTCAAAATTTGAATAACTACTATGGTATTTAGAGTGCATTGTTTTTTTAACATTCAATGCTGTACATATAGTTTTGTCATTAGCCTAAACATCATTGGTCCCCGTCAGTGTTACCGCTAAGGCCGTGTGGCGCGCCATTGGCGCAGCGGGTTACAAATTGGCGCAGAGCATAATCGTAAGAAAATAAATGGGGGTTAATATTTTATGATCATGTTCCAATCAATTTATTTCATAGCGTCTTGGTGTCTCTCAAAGATTGAATTTCGCATTTTCTTACAAATAAATGAATAAAGTTAAAAAGACATGACAAGAACAAAGCTAAATGGTGCAAAACAAGGACAAGACGGGACAAGTGTTGACCATACAGACAAACATGCTGGCTAATATGTAGGAGCTTCGATCCTCCCTGGACCCCCGCCAAAGGCTTTGCCACTGGACCCCATGCACCAGGGACCTTAGGGGTCCCTGGACCCACCGTGTGCCAATAATTACTTGCCTAACCAAAATTGGCGCAACTGAAAAAATCCTAGCGGAAACACTGGTCCTTGTGATATGAGGGACTAACATGGACATGGCGATCAGTGGAATCCCAAGTATACATAAGCATTGTTCAGGACTTATGTTAGAACTAGCGATAAAACTACTCTATATTAAAGTTGTGTTGATCATATATATCACTGACCGACATTTTCAAATTTGTGATTGCTATTTTACAACAAAAATTAGCTGTTTAGATGCTTGGTTATGCTTGTAAGTATCTAACAATACATAAAACAGTAGAATTTGTTTTGGATATTGCGCTCTTTGATGAGTGGATATGTGCCTTGTCGCTCTTATTATTATTATTATTGAAAACTTAGAAAATGCAAGATTGGTTAACTTTATATTTCCAAAATTGCATTCATGAATTCAATAAGGCTTGATCTCCAAGACATTCACTCGCCCGAGTGAAATTTGCTCACTCTCCCAAGAAAACTTCGCTCCAATGGGAAGCGACATTCGCTTAACAAATTTAAAGACATTCGCTACACTTCAACTTGAATCGGAGCAAATATCGCTCTGAATATTCTTGGGTTTATTTATTCAATAATTAAACCACTACGACATGCGTGAGTGACATTCGCTTTCATCGATTGAAACGATGTTTGCTCAATTTGAGCTACATTCACACTCTGTTTTAGCGAATAAGTCAGAGCGAATATCAAGAGTGAATGTCACTCGGCCTAGCGAATGTCTTTGAACGCCAAGCCTAAATCACATAAATCTTAAAAACTTAAAGGGATTGAAAATTAAGAGGGCCTTGAATTGTGGACCTATAATGACAAAGTGATTGAAAAATGTTGGCCTCTCAGAGGGAAGGTTCATAGGAGTTTTGATAAAGCAGTTGGGCAGATGAGTGCATGTATTCCCAGTGATATTGTGCTGATCAGTGTTAGTTGTATTAAATGAAAGAAGTAGTCAGTAAACTTAACCATGTTGTTACTTAATTGAGTGCATGTTTCTGATCATTACCGTCTTTTTTTAAGATTTAAGTTTTCCTGTTTGAAGGATTTTGGTAGCCGGTGCTTGTTGCTACACTGGTTTGCATGTAAGCTAACTCATTTCCCCTGTGTGATTGGTTGAATTCTGGTATTTGTTATAAAAAGACTGTGATCTTGGACATTACGCTTGAGTAAAATGATGCATGCAGTACGCATGAAAACTTGATTCACAAAAAGGTAGTAGAAGTCAAGCTATAAGATTAATTTTGAGTTGGTTTGATACATATACAGAAATGCCACATTTCAGAATAAATTCTGAATTCTTCAATTGGTTTTAGCTAAATTCAGATTTTTTTAGTTGTTTTGTGTACAAAGGTATAGGCAATTTTGGTTTCTCACATATTTTCGAAAAATTTCAGATATTTTGAACACCAATGAGTGGCATCCCTGCATATATTTGATTCACAGAAAAGGGCAAGATTTGTGTGGGATGTGAATAAGTTTCAGTACCTTTCCCCACACACCCACAGACACAACCCACCACCAGTATTCGCCTCCAAAACGAGAGCATACATAAATATCATCCACAATCTGTAGTTAATCAGCTAACCATGGACATATTATGACAGATAGAATGTGTGTTTGTCACCAATTGTTTTTACTTTGAATGTGTTATTCAAACCTACAAAGCCAAGATTAACACCCTGGTCACATAAGCGGCAAGAAGCCGGTATGACACTGATAAATGCTTGCAATGACCAGTCGGATGCTGATGGTTATATGACCATAACTGAAGACGCAAGCCGCACGGTTTTCACTCGTAATCAAATTCTTGCTGCATGCTTCCGGCGTCTTCACAGCTCACGGACACCGGTGATTGGTGTCTGCTGAATTGACGCCGTAAAAACATTGTAACCTCGCCGCAAGGTTATGTGACCAGGGTATAAGCAGTCCATAACAAAGTAAATGCTTTGAATAGAAATGTGTCTGGCATTAACCCACTCGAACTCCCCTTTTGTTTTGGGGTACATTACACCTGATTTTAGAAAACAGAAAAAAATGAAATGTGTTTCTTAAAAGTAGGCATCAAGGGCTACTTTATGGTATACAGCATATAGCAAACAGAAAAAATAGTAATGTAAAGTTAATTGGTGTGCCTATTAAAGAAGCTTGGTCCGATTGCCCCAACTTTCAAACTTTTTGAGATTTTGGTATCAAAATATTGCTCATATTTTTCTCATAACCCATGTGAAATTTCACGGCTGAGTTATGTCCCGTTTTGGAGATATATATGAAAATGTGTCTAATTATGGTAACCATAATTAATTACATACAGTAACGTATAGGAAGCCCTGAAATACAAAACTACCAATAAAATCAAAATCATTTGACTGATAAGCTGACATTTTAAATTTAGACCTTTTGAGTGGTCATGACCATGAAAACCAAGTTTTAAAAAATCGGACCAAGCTCCTTTAAGAGATCAATACAATCAGTAAAATTTTAAAAAGGTAAATTATAAACATGCTAAAATAGGATATATAATAAGTTTCTATTCATTTCTTTCATAACACATTTCAATTGTACTCTATTTCCAAAGGCAGACTTAAAAATTGTTTGATTGGGGTAACATAGAAAAATAGGGTAGGTAGGTAGGATTTTTTTAGATTTTTTAAAGTCTATGTTTTACATACAAGAACACAAAATATATGACGCATATACAAAAACATCTTCACTTTTCCTGTAACACATCTTTTATTTGTCATTTTGAATGTCCTGCAAGCCATATCTCTGGCCCCCATGAATCGATTCCCATCAGAGTTTGGATTTGGGTTTTTTATATCATGCTCAAAAAATAAAAATATCTACAGAGATGCCAACCCTCCCTAATTATCAGGGAGGCTCCCTGAAAATTCATTCAATTTTCTTACAAATTTGTAGAACAAATTTGTCAACCTCCCTGATTCAGGGAGGCTTGCATGTAATTCTGAAAACCTCCCTGATTTCTGTGTGAAGCCTCCCTGATTGCTGGATGTGAATGTTGGCATCTCTGTATCTATATGGTCAGTGGTAAAAAATAGGGTCGGTCAGGTTACAGCAATCAAAAATTTTTGGGGGCCTAAAAAATCATAACAATAACATTTGTAGGGCACGGTTCCCAATTCATGACAAAAGCTTTTGAGTCATACGAAAGGGCTTGACGCAATTGTCTTGCATCATACAGCACCGACCCTGGTAATATTTTTCCCGGACCAAACCGAACCCGAAAAAAGCTTAAAAAAATGGTGACTGATTGCATAATGTTTGGTACCAAAAGATTTCTACAAGTCTTTTCTATCAACACATTTAGAATTGTAATACGAATCTTCAGCTTGGTTTTAAAGTGACTGGCATTTTAATACAAATGTGTAGTTAATTTTTGGACACCCTGTATTAATAACTTAATTAATGTCAGTGACTTCTGATCTTGATCTTTGTCAAACACTCGTGCAGAATTCAAACAGCCAGGGTCTTGTGTATGTGAAGTTGCTTGCTTTAGTTTTATACAAAGTCCAGTAAATTTACATTGGTCATCCGTTATCAAATGTCTGGCTCATTCCATTTTCATAATCTGAAAAAAGAAAAGAAATCAAACAAAGGTCAAAGACAAATGTTTGCTTGCTAATGATAACAAAGTTAAATAAAAAGATTGTTGTCATATTGGCTAATCCAAGATGTATTTTAGGGCATGACATTTACCAATGGTATATAAAGAGGCTCCTTGATCCTCTGACAGCCGGAGGATGTCAGGGGTTGCCTTTACACGTTTAAATCCACCAGACAGAAGGACCAGTAAGTCTCAAAATCTACAGGTCCTTCAGAACGACTTTTAATTCCAAAATCAATGACGGCCTTAAAATATGATCGGACCTAAGGACCATCTCATCGCTGAACTGATTGGTCCTTCCAAAATTCTGTCGGTCGGGACAGACGGTCCGACGGTAAAGTGGAACCCTGGGATGTGCCAAAAGATTCTCAGGTGGAATAGTTAGCTAGGAACTGGATAAGGCACCAAAAAACAAGGCTTGGACCATGTTCCAGGTTACCCAAGTATTCTACATTGTATTCAGTATCAAAGTGATTATGAATCACACACATCTCATGACAATAGTAAGTGCAACACTTTTGTGTGGTGATTATTTTAATTTGATCATGGTTTAAAAGAAGAAAATGTGATCCAGTTGTTTGGGTAATAATCAGTTTACACTTAATATAATTTTTTTTGATCATCACCTACACTATAAAGTCCATATTCTATTGTTCTCAATTAAATTTGCTGACGGGCCATTAGGTTAAACGGCAGTTCATAAATACATCTTGGAGGGCCAAATCAAGACATTTTTATATGCCTTTTCTATATAATTCTGCATTCCAGAGGTAATTGAAGGGCCACATTAAAGTAGTTGGCGGGCTGGATTTGGCCCGCGGGCCGCTATTTGAGAAGGCCGGGTCTAATATCTTAAACCCACACAGTCTAATATATCTTAAAGGTGCAATTCATGATTTTGATGTGACAAAAACCTCGCCTGTTTTCTAGCTAAATAAGAAGAAGAGTAAATCATAAATATACACTGAAAATTTCACTTGATTCCAACCATTCGTTTCCAAGTTACAAGCTTTTCAGCATTTTGAAAATCCCCATAGGCTACTGTGTTGTAATTACTGTCGGGGCCCCGACAATAATTAGAAAATGACACATTTTCTCACTTTTCTCAAAAATGCAAGCACGTATGAGAGAATGGTTTGGGGATCATAACAGATACCATTTGACGATTCTTATAAGCTAAAAAACTCGGGTTTGATAGAGGTGACCTTGAGGGTGAAAAGTGGATCATGAATTGCCCCTTTAAACTCACACTTAACTAAAAAACTAACCTTTATTTAAATTAAGTTTTTAGAGAGAAAACACAGATCACAGAGAGTACTAGCTCTATGAATGCAGCTTGAGCTCCTAAACAATTTGATACCTTTTTCAACGAAATCGGTCAAAAATTGAGTTGGTGCCGGCCAAAAAACAATTTGCGGCAAAAAGGTCGTTGACCCCACCCATTTTCATCAAAATTGTAAATCTCTGCTTCTGCATGAGCTAGTTTAGTTATTTTGGTGTCTAAATATGTGTAAATGAGCTAAAGGAATTCTTTTCTGCAAGTTAGGTGAATATCGAACATTGCGTTTTTGTAAAAATTGGCATTTTTGGTCAAAATTGGGGGTGAGGGCGCTTTTCCAAATATTATGCACGTCAATTTGTCATTTTTAAAGTTTGTAAATGCAAGATATTTATTAACATGACTTGTTTAAGAAATTTAAGCATATTTTGAGCGATATTTTGCATGTAATGATTGTTTGAATATTCACTTGTATGCCCCCATTGACTTGTACAAGGAAAAAGTTAGTTGACCCCATGCATTTGAATAGGAACGTTTCAACAGTATTCAATTGACTGCCACGGCCAAACTAATGGTGATAAAGTGCTCAAATTTCTTGAGGACGTCAAACTTTTGAATATCTTACATCCACAACTGTAAAAAAATATCAAATTGCGTAAGATTTGCGCAATTTTTGACCATTTTTACGGAAACGAAATGTTCGATTTTTATCTAACTTGCAGAAATGACTTTCTTGAGATCATTTACACATATTTAGACACCAAAATCACTAGACTAGCTTATGTAGAAGCAGAGATATAAAAGTTTGATTAAAATGGGCGGGGTCAACAACCTTTTTTGCCCCAAATCGTTGTTTGGCCGGCACTAACTCAATTTTCGACCGATTTTGTTGAAAAAGGTATCAAATTGTTCAGGAGCTCAAGCTGCATTCATAGAGTTAGTACTCTCTGTGATCTGAAACATTGACATTTTTTTCACCCTGTATAGCCCACCACTACTGTAAACCATAATCCAAAAATCATCAGAACACCCGCAGGGTTACTTACATTGGCAAAGTATACCTATATGTGCCTGCCTTTTGGGGTGATTTTTGCCAGATTTTGGTATATCAATGGGGTATTTTTCATCTCAGATGAGCTAGAGCACCCAATTTTCATAAATTGGGTGCTTTTGGGAAAATTTGCAAAAATACGCCCGATTTGAATAAAATTGGGTGCTTTTTTATTGAAATTGGTATACTGATGGTTGGGTTTTTGTGGCAAAAATAGGTACAGAGATGGTCAGTTTTTTGGAGTCTGGCAGGCACATAGCCGTACAAATTTTTTTTGAAGAACCCCCCCCCCCCCCCCCCCGGGTCAGAACAATTAAAGCTAATTATAAAGCAAGTATCTACATATCAGGCTCTACACTTGTTTTTAATCATATTTGCATAGGTCTGTTGTTTGTAATAAACAGTTTAATCAGAAAACATTAGTGCTGGCCGTTAGTCACTGATATTGGATGCCATGTTAGAGGTCTCCGAGTTATGTTTCAGTTAATTTCAAAATTGAATAGCATAACCAAAAATGAAATCTCAAAACATGGGCTGAAAATGATGTATTTGGATCTAAAATGTGTGTTTTTCTAGGAAAAAAAGGTGTGAAATTTAATAATGGAAACAAAATGTGACAGTTAAAACCTAATTCAGAACTAATTTAAACACTTTTTTCAGTACCCACATTTCTTGTAACACGGCATTAAAAAAATTTAATGAATCCATCAAACAGCAGTGTCTGGTGTATTCAATTTTGAAAAGTCCTTCCTGTTAGTTCATATTTCAACACATCCTGGTAAGTTGCAAGTTTATACTAACCTTGTACTCTCAAATCAGCAGTTGTTTCACCCATATCTGGCTTTAAGCTCTCATTAATTGAGTGTCAAGTTAAGTCATATGGTGTCTAACTTCAATCAAGTTCCATTGTGATAGATCTGCAAAAAATTGCACAGAGAAGACTTAATTTAAATGCCGGATGCTCAAATACAATGTATTTAATAAATTACAAGAATTGAATTTCACATTGATCTACAAAAAAAATTCAAGGCCTCTACTGATACCTCTGCTCTCTGACGTTTGGTTGATTTACTGTACGATCCACACCAGTAAATACGTCCCCATACAACGGGAGCGTGGCAAAGCGGTTAGAGCACAGGTCTCATAATACAGAGATTGCGGGTTTGTTTCCTTGGGCAAGAAACTTTACTCTACTTGCTCCGTGGTCGGACAGTCACGTAAAGCTGTGGGTCCCTGTACGAATAGACTACTTCATGGGGTATGCATGTTATGCAAGTACTTGTATCATTGATTGATTGACTTTACATGCAAAGTGGCCTGTCATTAAACACCATTTTATCAACTTAAAAGTGACTGCACCTTGTGTTGTTCTCGATTGAAAGATAATGGACATATCTCTTCTATAATATTGACAAAAATACATGATCAAGGCAAAGTTTTTGAGATACCGTCATGTATTATTTGTAGTACCCATGTCGTTGGAAAAAAGTGCAACTCACAAGAAACCCTTTGTTCTAAAAAAATTAATGACATTTCTTCTAAAATGGTGCAAACAAAATAATTTCATCATGAATGATTAACAGTCCAATAGGCAGGATGAAATTAATTCCAGGCAAAAGGGTCACATTGCATGTCAACAGGCATTCTCAACCTAGCAGACAATTTACACAATTTATTTACTGATGTGGCCGGTACCTAATTGAAAGTTATATCTCATGACAAGTTTTGTGAGTTTGATTGGGTCAGATTGTTGGTAAGAGGATCATGGGTTTTCTAGCTATCAGCATCTAATCAGCAAGGTTGTGAGCACATATTTTACATACGATAATGGGTTAAGTTTGCTATAAGCAGTATATAGAAATAGAACAGCATACACTCCCGGTCAAAAGTGTTTCTGCACCCTTGCACACGGGGAAAAACGTAATTATGCACTATCACTTGTAACT
Organism: Ophiothrix spiculata; assembly: GCA_000969725.1. NCBI lineage: Eukaryota > Metazoa > Echinodermata > Ophiuroidea > Amphilepidida > Ophiotrichidae > Ophiothrix > Ophiothrix spiculata. The sequence continues at coordinate 26,113 of JXSR01S010933.1, forward strand.
CCGGCCCCCGGGTACCAGAACTCGTCCATCAGAATTTGACGAGTCTCCGCAGAACACTCCGCTGACTTCCCTCAAAACCGAGTCACCGACGAAGTCCCGGCCCCATACCATGGGGAAAGGGCTCAAATGCCATAGATTTAAGTCCCGGTCAAATTCCCCGCCATAATGGTCACCATTGAGTCACCGCCGCATCCTGCAACACTTTTAACCGGGAGTGTAGCTATCAGCAGTAGATAGCCAGGAAATAAGTTTGCTATGAGCAGTAGATCTTTCTAATAACAGTGGATAGCAAGGGTACTAGTTCACTCTCAGTTCAGCAATAGATTGATTTGTTATCAGCAGAAGATAGAAAGGTGATTTTCAGCAGCAATACATACAATGCAGGATAAGGTAGCTTTCAGAAGCAGACAGTGAGGTGATAACTTTATTATCAGCAGTAGATTGCAAGTAGATTAGTTTGCTGTCAGTAGTAAATAGTAAATCAAGACCTTAGTGGAAGAAGTGGTGCCAAAATACTAGTTTTGAGCTATAATGTTTAAAGTTCTGAGTTTTTAATAACTGTTAAATCAAGAGGGTTTTTTTAATTCATTTGAAGTATATGTTATTGTTTACAGGAGATGATTAATTACAGTGAATTAGAGATCTGTATCGATTATTGATTTTCTGCAATCAATAATCACTATTTTGTACTTGACCACTTCTTCCACTAAAATCACCAGTCGCTAAACAAATAATTCTCTGTAGAAGATAGCATGATTAGAGGTTTGCTATCAGAATATAGTAATTGAGAAGGAGATAATGAACTGACAGGTAGTACACAGCTAGGGGATAAGTTTGCTGGCAGCAGTATATAGTGGGCTGATAAGAAATAGACAGCCAGTGGATAGGTTTACTTACAGTAGTAGACAGTCAGCTGATACGAAGTATAGAATAGCAAACAGATAGGTTTGCTGGCAGCAGAACAATGTGAAGAGTTTAAGTGATCATCCAACAGTAACTCAAGACCACAAGTCTAAACTGCATCAGCAAAGGATGTGTACCTATGGCCAAAGATGATTCTGCATGCACGCCATTGGAGCTGTTACAGTGCCTGATTTTTGATGGTGAGTGATGGAAGAGTGATTGAAGTGCCATGCCACATCGATCAGCATATTCCAACAGGGGTGTAACATAGCATTTATAGACAATAATCAGATCTTCATCACTGAACCAAAATTTCTGATTGGCTTTTCTTGTTATTTCATTGGTATATCGATCAGGACAGTTAGCATGTCAACACCTTTGCTCTCAGCAGTAGATAGCAAGTTTGCTATCTGGAGAAGATAAAAAAGGGTGATACAATTGGTATGGTATCAGCAGTATACAGCAAATGGATAGGTCAGGTATCAGCAAAATATCAGGGGGATAAGTTTGCTATAAGAGGTTGATAGCAACAGGATAAGTTTGCTTTCAGCAGTAGATAGTAACCTATGAGGGAATAATTTAGCTGTCACCAGTAGATAGCGGAGTGATACATTTGCTATCAGGAGTAGATAACAAGGTTATTGATAACTTTGCAATCTAGTACATGATAAATCTGCTGCCTCCACACATACAAAGACCTTTAAAGCAATATTTTAAAGTGTTAAAAATGAAGCGACCCTGTCAGCCATGATTTTTTTAGCTTATTGGGTTTGTTGTGAGCAGATATATATTAATACCCTCCAAATGATTTGACCTAAATATGCTTACTTTATTAGTTATGGCCTTTTGTTGAATATGGACCGATATTGTCTCGGGCGTCCCTCAAGGCACGGTGCTTGGACCGCTTCTGTTCCTTGCATATATTAATGACCTGCCTAATAATGTCACTTCAACAATCCGTCTATTTGCGGACGATTGCATTATTTATAGAGAAATACAAAACCAATTTGACGCAAATGCACTTCAACAAGACCTGAATGCCTTAAGTAAATGGTCAGTCAATCCACAAAAGTGTTTTGTTATGAGACTCACACATAAAAGGAAATGTAAAGCACTTTGATTACAAGCTGGGAAACTCAATTTTGCGAGAAACTAACAACCATTCATATCTCGGTGTCTCAATCACGAATAACTTATCATGGAACTCTCATATCAATAACATAACTGCCTCTGCAAATCGTTCTCTAGGATTCATCAGGAGAAACTTACATTCATGTCCACCAGAGTCCAAGGAGTCTGCTTATAAAATACTGG
>JXSR01S010934.1:0-17926 GCA_000969725.1 Ophiothrix spiculata
GTAATCAAATGAGCTGTGAAATATATGGGATAAAGTGTCAGGGGCCTGACGTAGCTCACCCATTGCCCACCACATAAAAATGGGTAAGTCTTTGTAACAGAAAAAATATAGAAGTGGTGTTGACAAATCACTTGGATTCATTGTCCATGACTAGTTTACTAATAAAAAACGCTTAAAAGAAAAATATTTGAGCAACTTTATTTTTTCATTTTTTTCAACTGCATTGGCACCCGATTTTTCGGAATGAGCGATATGTGACTTTCTTCAATCCTATATCCACTTAGTTTGCTATTTTACAAGTTACGATTTAAACCTTATTAGTCCATATGCGCAAAAGAAGTTTAAGATTGAGTCCAAGTTAGACCGCATCTAAGTCAAATTACTACTGCCATAAAAGGCCCTTTGGTAGCATATTTTTAACTGCAGCAACTGTCAGAATTAAACACAAAATATGACAAGAAAATATTGGTTAAGGAAAATATATTTAGCGGTGAAACAAATTTTCACTGAAACCATTTCTAATTTTAAATGTGGTCCAACTCTTAAACCTTTTTGGAACATTTATTTTAAGGACCTAATGTTATTACTTTATTTTCAAAAATTATTTGGATGATATCTGAAAGGTTTGCAACAGTGTTTGATATAAATTTAAGGTTTCCCTTGGTGCATTTTATAAATTTCTCTCTTACTGAAAAAACAAAATCCCCCAGTATAGAACAACATATGCACAACATGCATTTTTTGGCATTTTTTCTACAGCCACTTGCTCTGCGACGTACCTAGCACGCAAGTACATTTTCCTTATAATAAACTAGTCCCAAGAAGTTCATACGTAGTACGCACAATTTAAGAACTTGCAACATACTATGCTTGCAACCACTCACAGTTAAGCTTGTCTTGTGCACAACGTATACTTACACCGTGCGATCAACATGTGTCCTCCCTGCGTTTTCCACATTTTTAGAAAAAAATGTAGAAAACGTGGCATCTCCAAAAAAAAAGTTCAAACAACAAAATGCACAATGGGTTGTGACCACAGCTCAAATGTGCAGGATTTGTGAAGCTTTTCGTTATATGCAAGCAAAGGTAATCCCATTCATGCGTGCATCATAGATACCAAGATGCGAGCCACACATCTTGTAATTCCTGCATGGATCTACTGGTTTTTAACTGTCTGTGAATAGGCATGCCAATTTAATGAGGCTTTTTGTTTAACTGAAACAGGGATTGATATGAAAGTACCTATTTTCTGTTGATATTTTTCTTGCAGAGAGTTCTAACAGCAGAGTTTATTGATGGATGTAGAGTTAATGATGTGGAAAGTATAACAACCATGGGGCTTTCAGTTGCTGATGTAAGTATAGTTGTAGTTATCATTAGCTTAGGCCATATTTATAGTTTTTGTGAGTGACCATAATGTTGTGCCAAGGACTATTGATTTAAATAGTCCTTGGTTGTGCCATATGTTTTCTGCAAGCATCCGCTAATTATTCAATATCTATTCTAATTTACATTACAATGCATATTTGAGGAGGAGAAAAATATATTTCATATGATCAATAGGGATCATATAAATAATCCCAAAATATATGGAGTAGTTATTGATTTCCCATCATCAAACCTGCGTTATAATTAGAAAATACATTGGAAGATATTGGAAATGTTTAAAGAATGAATACTTGTCACACCATATATATTATTGCTCATGAAAAAGTAAAAGCCGACCCTTAGTCCAATAGGTCTTGGTCTGTTAAACACAAGCTGCATTGATCGTTTCAAGCCGAGTGTGTGAAAGGTGCATATTCTAGCATAACCCTAACCCATTTTCGTTTAAAAACTATCACCTTGGAAAGGCCTATATAAAAAATCCCCCTTGGCACCATGTCCGAGATGGGATTCGAACCCGGGACCTGGCGCACCCCGATCCCATGCCAAGCAATACCAAGCCACCGAGCAGGCGCTGCCTAGGCAGCAATTCCGTGCTCATACCTATCTACCGTCTATGACTTTATGGACTTAGGCTAATTTCTTGATTTCTCTCCGAGGTGTTTTGAAGTGTATGGAACTGTTAGGGTTAGGGGAGTGAGTTTCAATAACCCTAACCCATTTTCGTTTAAAAACTATCTCCTTGGAGAGGCCTATATAAAAAATCCCCCTTTTCACCATGTCCGAGGTGGGATTCGAACCGGGGACCTGGCACACCCCAATCCCATGCCAAGCAATACCAAGCCACCGAGCAGCTGTCTAGGCAGCAATTCCGTGCTCATACCTATCTACCGTTTATGACGTATTTGGACTAATTTCTTGATTTCTCTCCGAGGTGTTTTGGAGTGTCTGCATGGTACGGTTAGGGTGAGGCTAGGGTTGTGCCCACTGGTTGTGCCGAATTAATGTGGGCTGCAATAAGCCCTTTGGCCCAAGAAAGTCCAGGTAGTGGTTTAACCTAATGATGAGAACTACTTGTTTGTAAGACAGAGGTGTGATGGATAGATGACATAGTAAATTTGGGAGCGTTACATGGATGAGGCAAGCACAAGATGAGAGGGACATTGAAAATTTATAAAGAGGCCTTCCTTGTTTGCAAATTGTGGTGAAAGTTCACCCATTCAGAACAGATACATATCAAGTTTAATTTTTTTTTTCAGTTAATCACTGCATTATGGATTTTTATACTCCCATTCGGGTAATTTGTTATGAAAATTTGTTCCCAATTGGATATATCTTAGATATATTGGATTAATGGTAGGCTGGCAAATTTTCTGTGTTCTAAAAGTTGAATTCTGTGTTCTTTTCTGTGATAAACATATCATGTGCATTTTCTTGTCAATTGGCTGTCTAGGTAGCGTGGGTCATGCAAAATAGCGATTGTAAGGAGGATTATTTTCATTGCCACATGAATGTCTGTCAAGATTAAAAATTAATATTAAAATAAGATTTTATGATTGGGTGTTCATTTTTTATTTTGGTTGTTTTGTGTTGTTTAATAGTAAAAAAACTCATTAAATTTAATTTTTATGTGAAAATTGTGTTTTCCATGAATATCTGTTTTTCCGTGTTCTTATTAATTTCTGTTCTTCTCTTCCGTTTTTCTGTATAGCGGAAAACTTGCCTCCTTAATTAATGGACATCTATTTCTTGATCTTCTGCTGTAGGGTAATATTGTGGGATTCAGCGAGGATAACCTCCTAATTATGTTGTTTACGAAGAGTAATTTTCTTTGCAAAAATAGACATTTTAGACTAATTGGGGGTCCCAATTTTCACAATCTGTGATTTGTTTTCTGTTTTGCCTCTAGGTAGATGAGAAGCTAATCAAGACATTTTCCCATCAGATCTTTCATACTGGCTTTGTACATGCAGATCCTCACCCTGGTAATGGTAAGTGTAACTTATTGATTGATTGATTAAATTTATCAGATATGAAGAGCAGATTCGCAAAACGACCAAGGTTGCGATCACATAGAAGTATATGCAATGGTATACGGTATACGTTATTTGCTATACGCTCCTGAGGAGGCACTCATGTGTTTAGTGATGAGGATAGTCCCTCTCAATTTCAAATATGAGTGCCTCTCTCGGGAGCATATAGCTAATATACAAATATATACTGCCATGAGAGGATCTTGTTAAAACTATGGGCCCGAGGTGACTGCAAATAGTACTATTTGCAGTCACCGAGGGCCCATAGTTTTAACAAAGATCCTCGAATAAGGCAGTATATATTTGTTTTATATACCACATCCATATATTCATTGTTTCTTGATTGGTTAAAAGAATTTACTATTTTGACTACATTATGAAATAATGAGAAATACAACATACCATATTTCATCATCAATGACAACATTCTTCTGAGACTTTGGGCGTTGCCACATCCATTCACATCGCGGGTTCAAACGCTCTAAATATTTCTTCATAGTAGAGACTGGACACAGAGGACTCCCTGCGATTGCATACATCCTCCCACCTTGACTTTTTTGTCATCTGTTGGATGATTCTTTGTTCCGAAATCTTCCATTGTGAAATATTCTCTTTGACTTTCAGGTTGCTGGTTCAAACTGAAATGTGTTGCCTTCATTTGTCAGAGATTTTCCAACCCTCAGTTGGCGAAGTATATCATAATGTCCATGAAGACTTTGTGTTGTAATCCTTTGGGAGTATTTATATCTAAGCTGTCCTGGACTCAAGCCATATCTGGTTTAGTTATGGCTGATTGCTCTTTAACAACTGCTTTCCCATTGTTCTTTAATGTGATCAGCAAAGCTTTAAATGCTTTCTTGGACAGTGGAAAGGAGTCAGACTTGATGATATCCACACCTTTCGTAGAGATGAAATGACGCTGTAGTCCGAATCGTATGGCTTGAATGGACTTCTTACTGTACAAATGGCCGGATTTATTTCTGAATCCAGCATAAAATTTGGCGAGTAATGAATCCAGTTCTCTGTTGCTCAATGCGTTGTAGTTGTCAATGTCCGCTGCCTTGCAGAATTGGTCAAATACTGATAAGCTGTATTTAATTTGTTTCTTAGTGTTCGCACTATCAGCAGAATCAATGAAATCGGCAATTTCGTCGTCATTAAACAACTGGAATCTTGGTTTGACTGCATCGCTTACAGTTTCATCGCTTGAATTATCTGTTTTCGTGTCCATTTTCTTGCGAGTTTTTCGCCGAAGCGTTCAGTGACCGAGATGTAAACAATTCGTCTGCGTGATATGATATGCAAGGCTGACATAATATATTTTCGTAATCGAAGCATCGGCAAAGCGCAGTGTGTCAACCTTGTATAATATTCTCATACCTAGAGTTCGATGTTCGAACTGCATAAGCCTAGGCGAACCGTATCACAGAATGTTGCGAAAACCCTAAATAGTTTTTTCAGAACCGCTAAATAGTCTTTTTGAAAGCGCTAAATAGTCTTTTTGGATGAACTTTATGGGTTTTTTTCGTAACTTCCGCAAACTAGCTAGGTATATTTTGGATCATGTGATTTACTTTAACAAGAATATTTGGATGTGGTATATAATACAGTATACTGTCTACTTCTAATGTGATAAAGACCATTTTTCCTAAAATTAGGTTTTTTTTATTTTTTATTACAAACTTTTGCATCATCCTGGCAAAATATGTTATTGAAAAATGTTGCGAAGTTGGTTAAAATACCCTTAAAATGTTACTTTTTGAAAAGCCAAAAATGGACATCACATGACCATATTTACGTATAGTGCCCATATGGTAATTTTTTTATTAAACATGCCCATATATTGAAATTTAATAATTATGAATACATTATAGCCTAATGGAGAATTGAAAATGAAATTTTTCAAAATAAATCAAAATTTTGAAGATAGGGTGTTCTTAAGTTGAAAGTAACAAAATAATGACAAATTATACAGCATATCTATGAAAAATTATTCATGCATAATTCTGTATCAGCAATTTTACAACACATTTCAATGTCCTAGCAGTAATTTGTTCTTTTCTGAAAAAGTGTAGAATGGACGTAAGCCGTTTTGCAAATAAACTCCTCTTATCCCATGGTATCCTCAGATAGGCCACTTATATCCGAAGATGGATGTCATGTTTGGGTGTGGCCTCCAAAAATGGACCTAAATCTATGAAAGACTATTTCAAATACAGACAAAACACCTGCATTAAGGATATGGATTTAAAATCATACCCTACTTTTTGGATATCACTTTATTTTTTGTTTTGGTAAAAACTATACCCTTTTCCTGCTGGTGCCAAAATGATGGAATACTTGAAATTCCCTTGAGCAAGGAACTAACTGCTAATTGTCTTTTGGAAACCTATATAAAACTCACTTAGATGATCCGGGCAGTGATGGTGCATACGAGGGCTGATCCAAGGTTCAGCGCCCCTCGAGGTTGCCGCAGAAATGAAATGATGCTTGGTGTGGAATGGAGTTTACTTGTTCCACAGTGGTCAGCGAACACCTGTAAAGTGTACAGAGGCTACATGAAATTACAAATCAGGGAGGCTTAGCACATTAAAAATCCCCAGTATATTTATTTGTTTTGAATGTTATAAATTACGGTGATGGTGTTACCTGACCATACTTCTTTAGAAGAGAGATTGACATTCCATCTTGTTTAGACTGGTGTGTTCCTTTTAACTTATTTTTGAAAAAACGATGTTTTGACTTACTATTTTAAAAGTTATTAAACTAATATTACTAATAACAATATTTGATTTTGTATTTTCAGTTTTAGTAAGAAAAGGGACAGATGGAAATGCAGAACTTGTGTTATTAGATCATGGATTGTATCAACAAATATCAGACAGGTGAGTACCCTAGATAGGTAGAACCACATTTCTGTCAATAACTGCTATTTGTCTTGCAGAAACATTCACAGTCATTGAGGCCTGAGCATAGCGGTGCCAATATTCCTGAAACAAGTATTATCACGATATGTACTTATATTTCATAATACAAGGTTGCATTGGAGTTATTCAAATATCATGAATGCATGCATTTCCATCATACTTGTACAGTAAATCAAGAGTTTCTAATTTGGTTAATGAGAAATTAGAAGATTAAATGGCACAATTCAGACATGTTTCTAGGGCCATATCTCATCAATACAGTTGTCCAAATGACATGAATGAACCATTTTAACCTGCTTTTATGTTTTTTTGTAGTTGTTTTTTTAATTTTGAATAAAGCAAGTTTATAAAAAAATCAGAAAAAATGGAACTTGAGAAATTTCCAGTTCTGCCTGCGGTAGGTTTTTAGTTTTGTCATTTGAGTGCAAGAAAGTCATATCTGCAATAGCTGCCATTTAACATAGATTTGAATTGCACACTGGAATGTCCAGTTTTGAGTCAGTGGCTCTTGAAATAGTTAAGAATCATTACAAGAGCCTATGATATATAATGAGGACATTTTGCGGGATTTTTCATTTTCTTTTGACAAGGTGCTATGATAAATATTACCAACGTTCTTGCCCTCACATAACGCCTTGAGATTCAAGATTAGGCCAAAAAAAAAAATTGTTTGATTGGCGTAACATAGAAAAAAAAATAGGGTAGGTAGGTCGGGTTTTTTTTTTTAAATATTTTTTTTTATAATTTTCTAAGTCTATGTTTAACATACAAGAACACAAAATATATGGCACATATACAAAAACATCTTCACTTTTTCTGTAACTCAACTTTTATTTGTCATTTTGAATGTCCTGCAAGCCATATCTTGGGCTCCCATGAATCGATTCCCATCAAATTTTGGATTTGGAGGTTTTTTATTAAGTTAAAAAAAATAAAAATATCTAGGGTCGGTTGTAAAATTAGGGTAGGTCGGGTTACGCCAATCAAACAATTTTTTTAGGTCTTATGTACCCTAGTCTAATGGAGAGATTTGGGTCCAGGTCAAAATAAACTTCGGACACAGAAATCTGATCGTATGTAGCATTAGACACCGCACAAATACTGCTTTTGTGAATGGTGCCACAAATTTAAAGCATGAGCGCATGTGCATGTTTTGTTGCCCTCCGTAAAAGAAAAATTAAGACACCCATGATTGGTATGTTATTCTGGACATCTCAATATGCTACTCTGTGCTTGTGATGAGAATTTTGTCTCTCCAACATTCAGGCAATTTTCAGCCAAAGCAAAACATTAGAAAGCACATTGAAAGAGAAAGACCAGGTGATGTGATGCTATATGTTTAACTAACTTTTCTGTGAATCACTTGCAAAATACACCATGATCATGCAATTCACTAGTTGCACGGTTCTCCAATTGCAGGGAAAGCCTGGCTTTGACAGTCATTAATCTAGCATGTTTCATAACGATGTATTCACTTCATGGAAGGTCAGTGGTTTTTGAAAGACAGAATCAAACTGTTAATCGTAATATTATGTAAGTTTTCATTCATCTCACAAGCCAGATCGAGGCTCTCCCCACAGTGGCGAAACTGTGCAATAGGGCAATTGTCGTACATAAGTGAAACAATTGTCCTCATACAATTTCTATTTTTTTATTGTTCCAGGGATCGTGTGGCTCTTTGTGATTTTTGGAAAGCAATTGTAGAAAAAGATGAAGCAGCCATGAAAAGAAATTCACAAAAACTGGGTGTAGAAAGTAAGTGTTATCATTTATAATTTATTTTCAAAAATAAATACTGTGTAAACTATGTCTTGAACATGCAAAAATACAGCTGATATACAATCTGAGTATATGCGTCAATCACTACACAAAGCTCATGCATGAACTGATGGGTCTGTATGCACAAAACAGGACTAAAGTTAGTCCCGGAGTAAGTGAAAAACAGTTAGAAACAAATTCTAAGAGAAATCTAGCGATAATTTATGTTCTATATATTTAAAGATTTAAACTGATACTTTTATTACTGTATAAGTGGTATTTTTCGCGCTACATTTATGTTCGCGCTTTTCGCGCAAAATTGGATTAGAGCGAAAATAAATGCACCGCAAAAATTACTGTGTATTTGTTTCAAAGGAAATTCCATACTCTGGCAATGTTCACGTGCGCGAAAATAAAAACCAAGAAAAGGTCCAAAATTGGCTTTGCGCGAAAATTACTGAGCGCGAAAATATTGGCATTTACAGTATTTGATTCATTTATCTATTTAGATTATTATAATTATTTTTAGAACAATAAAAAAGTTTAGTCCAGGACTGACTTAGTTAGTCCCAGACTTAACCAATTGTTGTTCTTTTTGATTAAAATGCAAATGTTGCAAAATAAAATGTTCAAATTATAGAAAAATCAGCATTTCAGCTAGGACATAAATTATCACAGATTCTAAAACAAATGTTATTTTTCAAGGAATCAATTTGAGCAAGGAAACAAACTTTAATCTTGTTTTGTGCACACGGATCATCATGTGCTTGTCAGGTAGGAAGCTGATATGGTGATCATGGTAACAACCCATTAGTCTCAACTAATGTTGTCATTACATTTTATGTCAAAACATTGCAAAACGTGTTGTTTTAAACAATAAAGACTGCCTTCTTAGGTTTTAATGCACACTTGCGTTCTGACTCCCTGAGTTTGTTTACATAGGTCAATTCGGACCTTTTTTGTTATTTTGGTTAAACGTTTAACCAGTCCAAGTAAAATCCATTTAAACATTTAGCAAATTAAACGGAAACCAACAGTGTTAGTCTGAACTGTGTGAAATCCTGGGGTGATAGATACAGACACCCTAAAAAGAATAATGTTTTGTCACAATTTATACAAAAGTACAGGGTGTCCAAAAATTAACTCCCCATTTTTAAATGCTTATAACTTTAAAACCAGGATTCGCATGGCAAATATAGACATATGTATTGATAGAAGAAACTTGTAGAATTTTTCTGATACCAAACATTATGCAATCAGTAAACTTCTAAGATAGCAAGAAGGTCTGAAAATTCAAAGTGGTTGAGCCAATATACCATACAGTGTTGATACTCTTCTGCCACTTCACTATGACGACATGAGGCCTCATACAGCTAAACGGTTTAGAATGGCTTTATTAATTAACTTTTTCATAAACAATCATATTGCTCAAGAAAAAGAAACCCTGGCCCCTTCATTCCAATGATTTAAGTCTGCTCGATTACTTTTTTGGGTTATCTGAAGGACAGTACATCCCAACACCATAGACTATTCCTGACCTGAACAGAACATCATCAGTGAAAACAGGAAGATCAAGAAGAACGCATGCACAAATGTCCAGAGCTTGGTCGTTAGAGTAAAAGATTTTTTTGAAATCTGCAAGGAGGCCATCTAGAACATATTCTAAAATACTATGCAGCTTAATCTGGGTAAGAAGGAGGTAATTTGATATGTCCATGTGAGTGTAACTTTGAATGTGTAATAAGGAGTAATGCTGTTGTGTACCATTTTAAGATGAGCATAATGCGAGAGTTACGCTTTGACAAATTAAAAACATTTTAATGAGCATTATGTAATTATTAAGACAAAACCACAATCAAAAATCTTTGTATTAACATCGTAAAAACTGTTTCGCTGAATTAGTCATTAAAATGATCATAAATGATTCTCCTGTCTTCAAAGATTGCTCCCTCCTCTACATGTGACGCGCACATTTGTTTTTCTTCTCAGTATGAAAGTAGGCTTTTTACGTTTGACGTAATTTACGTTGAAAATGATTTTCAAAAGTGGCAATTATATCATGTTTGGTACCAAATTAATTCTACAAGTTTCCTCTATCAATACATATGTCTATAGTTGCCATGCGAATCCTGGTTTTAAAGTTATAAGCATTTAAAAATGGGGAGTTAATTTTTGGACACCCTGTATATGCAACACTATCCGGATACCCCCAAGCACATCATCATATATTGTTTAAATGACAAAGCACACATATGAATGGCAATATCCAAGAAGCCCCAGTATTAAGTATATAGTTGCTCGAGACCAAATGTGAATATGCCCTAGGCTGAACCTGAATCCCAGTGAATTTGGAATTATTATGTTTCTACAAATTAACAAATGGTGCATAAAGAACTAAAAACGATATTTTCATTTAGTCTTAACCCACCCTGCCTGCTTCTATGTAGTTTTAGCATGCCCTCTGTCTGAGCATATTGAGCAATCATTTGTTAGTTGAGGGCAGCGCAAAGTGTCCTCAATGTACAAGAGTAACTTTACATAATTTATGTTACTTGCCCTCACAGTATCAGTGTATGAATTAAGGGATGGGTGTGTTTTTTGACAAATAGACACAAAATATATATTTGGGTATATACTTAGTCATCCAGTAGAAGTAATATTGATAAAATGTAATTAAAATCAAACTCTTTGTATGGTTTTAATCATTAGTTGAAGAGTTGACCAGGTTTAGGGGCACTGATGTTTGGTTTGGGTAGGGCTGCTGAGGATCTAAAGAATTATGGGAGATGCACAAAATGTGGCCCCTGAATATATAATCTCTATATTCATAGTATTTTTTTATTTTTTCTTCTCTCCAGACTATTTCCTTTTTGCAGAAATTTTAACTCAGCGACCTTTGAATCTCAAGGCTAAGAGAGGACAGCATATGACCAAAATGCTTTCAAAAGAAGGCGAAGCATATTTAAAAGAAGTCACCGGAAAACACTTTGACAGTATCATGGAAATCCTCAAACAGCTCCCTCGTTCTATGCTGCTGGTATTTAGGTAAGGACTAGAAAGTATCATGGAAATCCTCAAACAGCTCCCTCGTTCTATGCTCTTAGTATTTAGGTAAGGACCCTGGCAGGGGTTACTCAATTTTTTTTTTGTAGGTATGTGTCGCCCGAGTTATTCAACATAAGCTCTTGTTGAACTGATTTTTGGTCAAATTAGGGTTTAGGGAACTGTTTTTTTTTTTCTGAATTGAGGTCTCAGGAACTGCTCTTTTCCCATTAAATACAATTGTTAGATTTGAAAATTGCTAAAAAATTACGTTAAAAACTATTAAAAAGAACATTTTTGAGCCACTTTCTTTGAAAATGGAGGTCTTTGGAACTTAAATAATCTTGAAATGGGCATCTTTGGGAGTGGAAGAGGGGGTCTTGAGGGCAGCACATACCTGCGTCTTCCATCAATGTAAGTGACCCCCTAGTTAGGACAGCTATAAAAAAGATTTTATAGATATTTGCTATTAGAGGAAAGTTCAGACCCAAGTATAATAACATAAAAATGAAAGCACAGCCTGTGGTGAGAAACATTATAATAAAACATAAGCTAAACCTCAATTTTCATCTTACAGTAATTTACTGGAAACTTTCCAAATGTTCATTAGCTAGATAAAATATAAATTTAATATTTCATAGCTTATTCCCTTCAACCTTGCGCTGCAAACTTATTGAACGTCCCTCACAAATTAGTGCTTTGGATAGGTAGAGTAGACATTACACAAGAGTAACAGGATATTATTACATCTCATTAATACTCATGAAGTAATCATGTTTAATAATTGGCCGATCAAAGGCTTCTTCCCAATTGGCAGTTTTTACTACTTTCCCTACAACCTCATCCCAGAGTCAGAGTGAGATGTATATAATTTTATCAGAAGTAGTACCATCGATCTATCCTTCAGTACTGGCTGTGAGACTATTATCCCTCGGCCTGTGGCCTCAGGATATCACGCTGTGAGACTACAATCATCCCTCAGCATGCGGCCTCAGGATAATATAACCAATACCTCAAGATACAGCGTGAGTCAAAATGAAGTTGACCGAGATTCAAAACTGTTTAACAAAAGAACTATGGATATTTGAAACAATTGTTAAGCACTTTGGAAATGTGCAGACTCTTCTGCTTATTTAAAAAAAAAAAAGAATGAAGGAAATCGGTAATTCCTTAGAGAAGTTAAGCTTGTTTTAGTAAAAAAACCTGATTTTTCACGCTGTCCACGGAATAAATAATCAAACCAATTAAAAAAGCAAAATAAACACTTGATTTAGCAGAGTAATTATCTGTTTATGAATACCCTACCCTTCCTTTGACCAATATTTAAACATTGAATCAAGGAGATTGGTCATTCATAGGAAAAGCTGTCCATGATATGCTGATCTTTAAAATGAAAGGAAAACTTAAAAAGAACCATTTAACAACTAGGATTTGATGCAGGAATTTCAAATACAAATATCAATCAATCTTATGCATGAAACTAGTTTAGAACCTGCTTGACATTGAATTTGTAAAGCTGGTCGTTGGTTCTGGAAGGTGTACATCGTATGACACCCTATGACAAGGCAGTTTGTAGTTGAAACCTAATTGCAAACACACAGGCCTTCAGAGGTTCAAAGCGGTTTTGCAGAGCAACGCTAAAGCAAATTGTAAGCCAGAATTGGTAAGTGCAAAAAAGGACCATGAAGATCTGAGACTTTGATTGTAAATAGAAATGACAGAGCTCCAAACTGCATCAATCTTGGTCGAAGAAAGACAGGGTATTAGTAACAGGTGACTGCACAGCTGAATTACTTACTCTGCATTTTGTAAAATGGGTTTTTTTACTAAAACAGGCAAAATTTCTCTTAGGAATTACCGATTTCCTTCATTCTTTTTTTTTTTAAAATAAGCAGAAGAGTCTGCACATTTCCAAGATGCTTAACAATTGTTTTAAATACAAGTAGTTCTTTTGTTATACAGTTTTGAATCTTGGTCAACTTCATTTTGACTCACGCTGTAGATAGATTTCACTACTTCACCTCAAACCATGTAGTATTTGTATAATACTCTATGCCAACCAAATTTATATTTATTTAGACAATAATAACTGCGCACCATCTTTTTTGAGGTCATTATTTAAAATTGGAGATGTTTGTTTTAGGCCGAGGTACGCTCCCTCAGAAAAGTACTGAGGCACAAAACAAACACCAACGATTTTAAACAATGACCGTATTAAAAGATGGTGCAAAGTTATTATGTCATTAATAACCGTCTTTCGACATTTTTAATGCTTTTATACGTGATTTTATAAAGAAATGCTTTATTAAACTTAAAGGTCTACTTATCCCTATGAAAGAATTTTGATCAGTCCAGGCATGACGATCATTGCGTAATGTGATACACGTGCGCGTGTGTGGTGCATACGCACGCGTGATTGGCGTTTTATGAGAAAACGCATTCAGGCGCTAATGACATCACATACGCAGGTCATTATAAGAAGTCATTGTTACCTGATAACGACCGCGCAGTTGTTTGTGTAAAAGTAGAAATAATCTTATTAGATTGGATCGTGCTATTACACAGGTTATTAATAATGAGTAACCCCGAGGGGATGGTTCTCAAATAATTTTTGATAGGTATGTTCTGCACAGATTATCCAACTTACGGTCTTGCAAAACTGATGTTTGGTTAAAACTAGGGTCAATGATTTTGATTCTTTTGCGTACTTCTCCTTTTTTACCCAAAAATGAGCAAAAATCACCATTTTTGTCTCCCAAAGACCGTCCTTGTAAATGTAATTTTTTCGAAAATTTTGTAAAATTCGTCGAAAAATTTAAAAAAAAAATTGTCGAAAATTTCACAAAATTCGTCAAAATTTTGCCAATTTTTTGAATTTAGACCTACTTTTTAGTGAATTTCGCCCAAAGACTTTTTGCACTATGTCACTGAAAGACCCCTGTTTGACCCAATTTGTCACCGAAAGACCCCTACTTCCGAGGTGCTTGGTGGCACTGGTACGTCACTTCCATACTTGAGTACGACCCCCAAGCCCATAATACCCCCCCCCTCCGGATTTTCTCAGCAGTGCAACAGGGCTATGAAAATTATATGTACGAGATACAATGAAAAGACGTCGCATAATAAAATTGATAAAAAATATTTTTTTGATGTTTGCAATTATATACAATTGAGTTTGATATCCAGACTTAAATTTTCAAGAATAAAATTATAAGAATATCCTTTTTCCCATAAATTTTGGACCAATCATGCTTACAAATTGCATGACAACTGACCCGCTGTGACATTTTGATTATCTTTGGTTGTTTATAGCTGATTGTATTACAGCAATCAAAATACTATTGATCAAATGAAGCTTATTATTTGATATCAGAGATTTGAGCTGTTTATAGTATTTTTTGACATTTAATAACCATCCTGTCATTCACAAATGCATTTTGCTTTATTTTCTATAAGTATCATGTCATTACCATTATGTTGATCATTTGATATCAGATGACCACCCTGTCATTCATCAGTGGATTTTCTTTTTTATCATATATAAATATCATGCCACAATCATATGAAATTTATCATTTTATATCAGAGAATTTAAATTGTTTGTGAAATTATTAGTAACAGTTGCCTTTTCAGAGGTCTATGCTTTGAAATATGTTTCTAAGTTCGCCTAGAAATAGGCTTGAGCACCTTGAATTCCACAGATATAGGCCTATAGTCAACTGAAAAATAATACATGTTATATCAGAGAATATAGCAATTTGAGCTGTTTGTAGTATTTAAGAAGTATGTGCTGTGACGAAATAAAGGTTAACCTTTGAACCCGACGAGCCTTTATAACAGCGCATGTGTACATGTTCTTTATACCCAATGATCTGGTTTACATTTAGTATACGTGTCAGGAACTTTGCCTGTCTAGCGGCTTGGGTAGATATGATTTTCAATGGTTTTATTTACATCAGAAGTCATCGCTAAATCTTATAACCCTTTTTAATTATTGATAGGTCATTTTGCTTTTATTTACACCGGAAAGGTGAATAATTCCTCAGAAGTTTGTGAATTTGATCACAATTTTTCAACAAATGTGTTGTCGTCCATTTACCACAAAAAAATGTCAGATACGTTGGTCAACATGAATTATATTCTATATTATGAATAATATCTATGAATTATATTTTGAATGCTGGTCATAAGAGCAATTCAAACTAGTGTATAATTAGAAAATAAAGCAACAGTCATCAGAATCAAAGTAAACACCTCACAAAAGATAAGTGAACACTTAGTCTGACCCCCATAAATCCAAGTAAGAGCCCTCAAAGTCCAATCGTTTATCGATTCCACTAAGCATTGTGAGTGATGCTCTGTTACACTGCGGGTATACCCAAAATGTGAGAAATGAAAATTGAGGTAGATTTTTCAAACGGCTAGTGTAAAATGATGGTAATGGTCTTTGATGTCAAATTTGAGGTCAAAATTTAGCTGAGATTCCATATTTTTCATATATGTCAATATCGTTGGACTTTGAGGGCTCTTACTTGGATTTACGGGGGTCAGACTAAGTGTTCACTTATCTTTTGTGAGGTGTTTATTATATAGATAGTGATTTTAAACCTTTTGGTTGGTTCGGGTCAGCAGTACAGATACATGTAGAATGGCCAGATTTCAACAGGTTTAAGGTTCGATTTATGATTCTGATTCTTTTAAAATCTCACCTCTTTCTAGCAAGTTAGAACACAAAATAAATGCATGCTGAAAGTTTCACCTGATTAAATCAAGTTACAGTACAAGTTTTCCAAACTTTTAGAAATCTCAATTTTCTTACTGTGTTGCAAATACTGTCATAATATTTAGAAAATGACACACTTTTCATGACAAATTAAAACATGTAATACACTCTATTTTGAAATTTACAACTTTTTAATGTCAGAGCACCTCTCATATGTGTTTTTGACATTTGATTACAATTATACCATTCACCAATGTGTTTTTTCTTTGAAATCAAAATAATATTTAAAATGAGAGTCATGAAAACAATATTGATGATATGTCTCAATAATCGATTTAAGTCAAAGGCTGCCTTGAAATAGCTAACATATTGTAGGTGAAGGTAAAAATGTAAAATAGCAATTAAGTTAGACTCCACTTTTGTATATTGCTATGAGAGATCATCTGACCTTCAAAGCAAGCCTGATGATAAATAAAATATCCCTAGTTGCTTCTTATTAGTACAAAAGTGGTAATAGGGACGTCTGCAAATTTCAGTAGCAAACTCTGTCTCTCCGGTCCTTCTTGTGCACTATTTGGGCCTAATATTCTTGGTGAATTTGTTGGAATTTTTTCACAAAACCTTGGAAACTTTTTGTCAAAATAATAATAATAATATGCGGCTTTTATATAGCACTTCTAAATTTGGGCCAAATTCTCTAAGCGCAGCTGCCTATTATTACGTTGCCATCAGGAAATGGTCACAATTGAGATTAAATGTCTTGCTCAAGGACATCACCCGTTGGCCGTAGCGGGGCTCAAACTCGCGACCTACTGATTCGGAGTCCTGCGCTTTACCACTAGACTACAGGAGCTCTCAAATAAAATAGCCCAAATTTCGCAAAAATTGCAATTCTTGAAAAAGACTCAAAATTTGGTCAATGGATGAGTCTCCTTTTCTTGTAATAAAGTTGTGTTTACATGGGTAGCATTTCAAATTTTTCATGGCATGTTCCTACCCAAACCATTCTTGAGTACCCTTCCCCCTGAAAATACCGGTAAGCATTTGAAGGAGTTGAGAGGAGCTATGATCAAGGGATAATGTGTTGTTCAATGACACTTAATTCATTCACTGCTCGGTGAACTCCCAATATGCTCCATTAATGCATGGTTTCAAAGTGAGAGTTTATATAATTAACTCTTTCACTCCGGAAATGGTTTTCACCATCCTTAAATTCTTATTTCGACTCTTTGACTATGCTCAGCTTCAATAGGCCGTATCTCGTAATTTACTATGCTGACCTAAGGTACCTTTTGATATGACAGGTCACATATCAGCAAAAGTGGTAGAAACAAACAGTTTTTAAATTGAATGCCTAAATGGAAGTTCCCCAATTGTAATTAAGATCAAACTTTATTAATAAAAACAATTTCAACACATCTCAAACTCTAAATTGAAAAAAAAGGGACACTTTTCAGGCTTCTTGGATATGCCAGCATTTGCTATGCCAATCTAATCTATTTAGTGGTGTGTACCCTGAAGGATATTTGTATATACAAGTATCTTCTATTCC
Source organism: Ophiothrix spiculata (assembly GCA_000969725.1). Lineage (NCBI taxonomy): Eukaryota > Metazoa > Echinodermata > Ophiuroidea > Amphilepidida > Ophiotrichidae > Ophiothrix > Ophiothrix spiculata. Next base: position 17,422 of record JXSR01S010934.1, read on the forward strand.
AAAGAGTAATGACCAGGAAACCAATGAAACAACAACTTGATTAGAAAAATAACAATATGCAAGCCATAAGTGCCATATATAGATTGCAATAGGGATTACACTGTCAGGTGGAAGTACAAAGTCTTATTGAATTTTAAATATAAAGGTCCCAGAAGATCCATTTTTAATTATGTTTGACATCATTAGACAATTTGTACAGTCAAGGCAATTTTTCTACTTCTGAACATTCAGTAGTATATGTACATACATCTGACATTTTGGGTTTTCTGTTTACTGCCATTTTTGTTTGTTTTCTTAAAACTACACGTTTGCTAAAATCCACCAGTACTGAAATCCACTGAGGCATACCTTGGTTTTGAACATATTTTTTTTATGTTTTAGTTGTTACAACCTGATTAATATGATAGAATAAACTTCAAAGGTAACATTTCTGGTGAAATTAGAAATTCAACCTTGAACATGATTTTTGACTATGCTCAGCTCCAATGGCCGGTATCTGGTAATT
>JXSR01S010935.1:19248-33231 GCA_000969725.1 Ophiothrix spiculata
TAAAATATTAACAAACTTAATGAATACATGCAATATAAAAATACACAAACAATACACAAACAAGTTGCAAGCAATTAAGGATAAATGAATGGGTTCAGTAAAACCCAAAACACAAAGTGCTCAATCTGTTGCTTCAAGAGGTGCATCTGCTTCGTATTTCAAAATTTTGTCGGCGTTTCGCAGAAGTCAATGCCATGGCTGTTAGCCCAGACCCAATATGTAATGAAATGGAGTATGGGTCTGGAAACTCAGACTATGCAAAATGTCTTTTTTTCATGTTTCACTTTTCTTTCAGACTGTGTGATGCTGATTACATTGAAGACAATTCGTTCGTGCACCTCTCTCATTGAAAACACAGTATTGAAACATGTTTCACGCTTGTTCACTGAGTCTTGAAAATTCCTCCGAAAATCTCATGATATACGAGAACAAATTGCAATCTCAGCTAAATATTGACTCCAAATTTGACATCAAAACTGTTACCATTCTTTTACATCAACCGTTTGAAATTTTGATGTCAGTTTTCATTTCTCACATAGGGTAATACACACAATACACAATTAATGGTTCAGCTCTACTCACACTTAATGCACCTAAAAAGTTGTTTACATAATAAAATGAGCGGGGATTTCTATTTCTATTCATTCTGCATGACCAAGAAATGTCAAGTTGAAATGTGAGGGAAATCAATAACCTGCGAAGTGTAAACTTTTCTTCTTATTGATTTGTTGAGATGGTCAGAAGAAAAGGCATAGCAGAGTTGTTGAATACACATTGTTATGGTTCTCTCAATTGCTACAAGAGGGAAAATAAAGGGGCTTGTATAAATTGAAAAATTGGATATACGAGAACAAATGAAACAAGGTCTTGGAATCGTGGATGAAACATGTTAAGAAATGAATTATCACCAACCTGATATTTTAATCAATCCTCACAAGTGAAAAAAATGAGATATTTCCAGAGATACTCATCAAGTCATGTTAATTAATTTTATATATCTTCATAATATTACTTGTAGAGGATAGTTTTGCACTGTTGAACAGCGCCACTTATTATTGTTTTTGTATTGTGATTGTGACGACTCTCTCATACCCCGGAAGGGGTCGATAGAGATTAATAAAAGTTCGCCACCGCGCGGACAGACTACTACTACTTAAAATCCATGTAAACAAAAGCAGTCTTCCATACTGCTTCCTGTCTGGGTCAGACCTAGAAAGACCTTTGGCTCCAAAATTCAATTCATGTATGTCACATGCTATGTCAATAAATCAACAAGAAATCAATATCTCATTGACTGGATTCTGGAATTCAGTCATAACAGGTGATTACCTACTTAGAACTGTCAAATTAAAGTAAACAAAATTGTAAAAGACTTGTATTAAAGTCAATCTCAGAAATAAGCTCCCCGTTTTGCGGGTTTTTTACTTATTAATGCGTGTTGTCAAGAAGTACTCTGCGCCGTACGTGACACACTGCAATTCACGCGGTTGGATGTGATAGGTTGTTCCCGCGATCATCACGCCAAGTTCTTGTCACTGGGGAAAATTGACCAGTCATAACGATTGTCGTGCGTCAGCTTTGTCAGGCGACTTAAATTCTGAATTACGCGTAGCACGGATTGCGTAGAAGTGCAATTGTTTGAATGTTCTGGACGCGATTTTCAGGGAGCTTTTTTATAAGATAGACTTTATCAGTATCATACTCCTTTTGTATGAATTTGTGGGGAAGACGCAAATTCATAGTTAGGAATAGATGCTGATTCATGTTTAGCCTCAACACAGGCCTATTCTGGCCTGTGGTAAATGTTTTTGTTTACCACGTTGTAGAATACGATTCTTTCTGCTTTTGCAGATAGTGATTTTCCCCCGTTTTTGGTTGATCTTTTTTAAAGTATGGATTATTTAGATGATCGAATACCTCATTCTTGTCAAGGAACGTTTTCTCCTCCCTATTTGATGGTCAAATTGTTTTGTCCTTTTTCCAATTTCTTGAAATCATGACTTTGAACTTAGAAAATCTTGCCAAATGTTCACCTCGATTCTCTCAGGCCTATGTAGATGTAGTACATCGGAATAGGCTAGCCTCAACACAAATTCACGAACATTCACAAAACTGCCGCAAATTAACCTTCACACATTTTTTTTTCACATCAAATTTCATCAAATGTTCAACAAGTTTTCTTGAAACTCATTCTATATTGACGATAAATATAAACATCGAGGCGAGTTTGCTGGATTATGATTTGTCACACCACCTACGAAATATCAAGTGAGAAATATCCCCGGGGAAATAGATCAAACAAACTGACGCGTCTCGTATAATTATTGTTTACATCTTTCCAAGCAATACACGTAAAATAGATATAGAAATAGTATTAAAAAACACTGCTTTGATAACATTTACTTTTTCTCCGAAGAGGTGTATTACCTTAGGCTAGAGAACGCCTTTTAGTTCTCTAACATACTAATGAACAACCCTCACAGGTAGGGAGCGGAAAAGGAGCGGACGGCTTTGTTTTGGGAGTCTTGAGAACGGCGATTTCAGGAAAATGCATAGCTAGAGAAGGGCGATCAGCTGTGAAAAAAGGGGTCTCCAAAGCGGCACATACCTGTACCACCAATATATGTGAGTGCCCTCCCGGGCCTAGCTTACGATTTGTCAATTTTATTTTTCAAGTTGCATACAAAGATACACTGTTTGGTGTCTGACAGGAGTTGATCGAGAAACACAATCTAATGAGCTAAGCTTGGACTATGGAAAATCTTTTTGTTTACTACATTGTAGAATACAATTCTTCCTGCATTTGATATTGATATCAAACACAACATTTATGTACTTTACACATAACTTAGGGCCAAACAAAAAATACTCTATGCATAACTTTGGGGCCAACAACCCCTTCATTTTTAAATGACCAACTAAGAATCAGGTTATAGCATGCATCTCTTAAACTACAAAAATGTTGGTTCCTTTCGTGAGTATACATTGAAGTAATGTGAACATGTGCGATGTTTTAGAAGAGACTAATATTATGACGTCACTTATGAATATTTATATTTTACGGAAATATCGCGATAAAAATTAAGCAGCATAAACAATTACTTCGATTTGAAGGTAAGAATCAATATTTAAAATGTCAAGTAAAGGTAAAATTGAATATGTATAGGTAGGGGGGTGACTTTGTACACTTTTATTTTTCTGCACCCTTCAAAATATGTTGACAACATATCTAAGCATGATGAAAACACTTTTAATGTAAAAAAGTGATTCTAAGCCCCCGCCCTGTACTTGCCCCCTGAAAGTTTGACAAACATTCTCTTGGCGCAGTCAAGCGGGACCAGGACATTTAATTGCCTGCTTGTCACTCTAGTACATATACATTCAATCATTTATTATTTCCATTAAAACATTACAATAAAAACACATCAAAATAAACATCATTTATGCATACGATACATTGTACAAGAACCCCACATTCCATATAACCACTCAACTTGAGGGGTGAAGTGACCTTGACCAGGCGGTGTCCAATCAAATTTAATCTAAAATCACATTTTTTTAACCAGTTGTGTTGTTGCTCCCTATCAGTACGGAAATGGGTTGATCACATTCGGAGCTCAGTTTCACACTCAACTAGATTACCAATTAGATCTGACCAAAGGCAACATAAGTTTCCTCATAAACGTCTTTAGAGATATGGCTGAATAAAGTTTTCTTTATAAAATATCAAAATCACATTCACACATTTTAGTTAAAAACTAACATCAAGGCATATATCTTGTTCATAATGAAAATTCAGGAATGGACTTTTATAAATATGATTTTATTGCTCAATATTAAAGCAAAAATGACACCAGCTTTCTCATTGGGAGGAAAATAGAATTTGAGGTTCTATTTTAAAAACTCAAGCCACATATATTGGCAAATTATCATTGATCTGTCGATTGAATAATTCATTACTTAAATACATTACTTGAATGCATGGGACTTTGACTTCTAAATTGATGGTTCCAGATGTTTCAATGACTTGGACTGTGTGAATAAATGATAAGTGTAGTTATCTAAAGCTATTTTAACTTGAAGAAAATCTGTTATTTTGTCTTCACATCCACAGAGTGAATGTGTACAGTAATGGCAAGCTGTATGGTGGAATTGCATATCTGGACATTGAAGAATACTGTTATCATTAAAGGTATGACAAAAATGCTTAGCATTTCACCCGTATAGCAAGGATGTGTTTTTTATGGTTTCTTGGTGTGCAGAATGTCCTTTGGCAATGAACAAACTACACAAGAGCTTGGAATGTACGTCCATGTAGATTCCTGGAAAGTACATCCATGTAGATTCCTGGGATGTACATCCAACTCATGATACGTGCATGCTCCTCACACTGAAAGCAAGTTTTTGCGTGTTAACAAGTAGGTGCAAACATGCACGCGCAGTTGAATACGCAGACTAAATCCATACCTGGTTGATGCATCATCGTGTAGACACAATCTCTACCTGGAATGTACATCAATGAACATGGATGTACATTACAGACACTTGTGTAGTTTGCTCCATTATGACTTGCTGTGAAACCAATCAGGTGCCAATTAGGTTTGAGTTGTATTTCAAATTTTAAAAGAACAACATTTTCCCAATATTGCAATATTTTAAGGATAAATATATTTGTAATTGACTATAATAATATTTATTCAAATCACTTTCAATTTACAAACATAATCAAATTTACATAATCAGAGTATTACATTTGTAATTAAGATAAAGTACAAAAACAACATGCAAGCAATTTAGGAGAAATGAATGGGCTGTATAATGATACCTAAAACACATAAGTGTTCACTTATCCTGTACATTTGATCAAAATATATGGAAAACAACATGAACACGTTTTCAACTGTAGGAATCTAAGAAGAATGATCTACATTTAGATCTGAAAACAGAAATATCATGACAATTTTTAATGTCAGAAGGAATTCCATTCCATAGTTGTGGAAGAGACACGAAAAGAGAATTGAAAAAAGAGGAGGTTCTTGCAGTTACGTATAACAATCTAGAATTATTTACCCTACTTTTCTGAACCAATTGGCAAAAAGACTCTGTTAATAATCCATTCATTAGTTTGAAGCCAAACAAAAGTCTAAGAAATTTGCAGGAATCCTCCAAAATCAAGTTACCTAAGCCTCTCTTCATAACTTGGCGTGGTTTCAGTATCAACTGATTTCCTAAAAAATACCACCCTAGAAATTTTCCTTTGAACCCTATCCAACCTATCGATGTGATTCACCTGAAATGGGACCCAAACACAAATACAATAAACAGCATGTGGTAAAACCAGAGACTTGAAGAGATTCAGGAGTGCAAAAGAAGATATGTTTTTGGTGCATCTAATGATGAAGCCAGACAACTTAGAGATCTTATTTGATACATTGTTAATATGAGTATCAAAAAAATGAAAGACTATGAGTCTGACGCTATGTGTTCTTATTTTTCAGATAGTGACATTGGTTGCCATGCCTACCATGACAAAGGGGATTCAGGTAAGTTTCATGATTCACTGGCCTTGAAGACACACCAACAAATGGTGTTACAGAACATGTTGTTATCCAGTGGTGCGATAATGTTTGACAAAACGCTTGCATAGTTTCTAAGTGTAAGATCTGTCCTTATACGCAAAGTGCAATGCACACACTTGTTATTTACGATCTGCCTTCTTAGCAAGCACTGAACAATAGAAAAATAGCGCAAAATAGGATTGAGTGATATCTGATGATGAAATTATATTGGGTAAATCCTAAAGACCTTTTTCATCACTGTACAAGGCAAAATTTGATCACATTACACTAAATGGATCAAAAAATCAATTACATTACATCTCCAAAGGCAAGAATTTTCAAGTTATTGACAATTTAAAAGGATATGATGTCATTACATATGATATTATGCTGTCTGTAGGAACTTATCTTTGAAGTGGGAGGTGCTGAAGACATTTATTGAACTCAACCAGAATTTGATGATAATTTCACACAGCATAAATTAACCCTGACTATTAAAGGAGCATGGTCCGATTGTCTCAACTTTTTGCAAACTTTTTGAGATTTTGGTACCAAAATATTGTTCATGTTTTCTCAAAACCCTTGTAAAATTACACCGCTGAGTCATGTTCCGTATTGGAGATATATGAGTAGTGCTCTGGCAAAATGAGCGGAAAGTCACAATTTTAAAAATTGATTTTATGACATATTTTAATTCTCTATAATCTCAGCTTTCGAATGATATATAATATGTCATACTTTCTTTGTAAAATCTTCACTTACAGATCGAAATTCAAGGCAGTCCACTCAAAATGTGGCAGTAAAAATTTGTCGCAAATCAATTTCAAGTTATTGATTACTATAGTGAATGATAGCAAAACAAAATCAATTACCCGTGAATAATTGCACTTCCTGGCATAACTGACCTTCAAAACGTTGAGGTTTAGATTAACACTTATGCATTTTAGATTAACATTTATGCATTTTATGTCAAAAAACGAAATTTGATCTTTTCATCACATTTTTACTTTGGCAGCCATTTATTCAAAATCTTCAATCACAACTTTTCGCTCATTTTGCCAGAGCACCACTCATATGTCAAAATGTGTCTAATTATGGTAACCATAAATATTTTACACAGTCACGTATAGGCAGCTCTGAAATACAAAATTGCCCATATAATATAATCAAAACAGTTTGACCGATTCAGCTGAGATGTGAGACTTGATCATTTTAGCGATCACTTTTCACATTGAACTGAAAACTAATTTTTGAAAAAATTGAAATATGCTTCTTTAAATCAGAAATGGAGAATTCAAAGTGTGCAAAGGTGACTGAAAATGTGTTTCAGTGTGTTGCATTCTTGACTGTGTGAAGCGTACTCTGGCAACTAAATGGTAATTTGACTGAGAATGCGGCTAAGTTAGGGGATCGAGCCAGTCAAGCGTTGTTCTTTGCTTACGCACAATTTGGCGGCAAAATGTAAGATGTGTATTGCGCTGTAGTCAAGAAATAGTAACGCGTGACACAACGCACAGCGGAGTCACTACGCACTCACGCAGCGTCGGCCTAGGCATGACGCCCGCGTGGCGCAATCCCCTAACTAAGCCGGATTTTTAGGGTGCAAATAGACCAGTTGCCTATCTGGACTTTTATTAATCTATGGTGTGAAGTGTGTTTTAGTATGTATGGCTGTTACATTGTTTTCGTTGTGTCATGGTTTGTTTTGTTTTGTGTATGATGGCTTTTAAATGTTTAACTTATTTTCAGAAAATACACAATCTTTTCTGACATCTATAGATAAAGTTAATAAATGTGCATATCATTTAGTAAATTTGACAGAATCAATGTATTATAGTGACCTGTAATTGCTGTCCATTTCACTTGTCCCTTATGAGCTTTGGATGCTCAAAATACAACGTGCATGCATTCACTTTGTCTTTTATTTCATTCATATTTCACAAAAATGCACCCACAAACAATGGTGTGGAATTTGGCGATAAAAGCACACAAGGTTATTCTTGTTACAAGTTTATCATTTTTTTTTTATTATTTGAGAATTAACTAAAAAATGATTTTTTTTTTTTCAGTTGTAACAGGGTATCTAGAACAGAAGCAACTGTATACAGAAGGTAAGATTTTTATCCTCATGTTTAAAAGTGTAATGCATTGTAATCAGCATTATGCACAAGGATTTTTAAAATAAGAAATCAATGCTCACCACCATCTAGTCATGCCTAGGACTGAGATAGATGATTGTGGCCATCCCCATAGCGTTAACTCTAAAAGAGTACCAATTCACCTTTTATTTTTTAACCATGGTTGCACTTTAATGCTGAATTTACAGGCATATTGTAAGAATTTATTGGGCTGTTTAAGTGGAACTGGTTGAAACTTCCCTCATCGGTCTTCAGAATGCCCGATCCACATATCTTTTTGATTTGATAGTTTAGAAGATTATCAAATTAAGTGTTAAATATTATGATATATCTCAAATATAAGAGATATTATGATTAAGCAAACACAGTTGCAAATTGTTGAAATATTACAGTAAATGTTTGTTTGTTTGATTTGTGTATGTTTCTTTTGTTTTAAAGGACGTGATTTAGTTTGGACGCCAAAGAATAGAAGACCAGACAAACTAAGAGATCTCATCAAGGAAGTTGAGGTAAGGATCTCAGGTCATTTGAGGTCAAGTATATGAGGTCAATAAGGTCAAAGATATTAGGTCATTGAGTTCAAGGATATGAGGCCATTGAGGTCAAGGGCAATAGGTCAGTTTTGACATGCAGACCAACAAATATGTACGGTATAGGACAATTTATAGAATTAGTCATTCCTGTTCACTATACTTAATTTTAAGTATAAAAGTAATTACATGATAGAGTGTCGTTTAAGATTTCACGAACCGTCTCAGAAGGTGGTGCTAGTTTTAATTTAAATAAATTCAGATGAATTTTTGAAAAAACCAATCTAATATGTTTCAATTTGCACTCTCAATATGTTTTTTGCTCTAAATTAGGGCTGTTTTCTATACACTTTTCCAACGTTGATGCATTTTTGAAATGTAGCATTTTGACATGTTGATACAATATCAATAGTATAAATATGCGTACAGGGTGTCCCAATAAACATTGTGCATGGAAACGGCGCTGATTTTCTTAAAAGTTAGGCACACCAGCGACCTCAAAGTTATACATATTTAAGCCCATAGTTTTGTTCATCATCGTTGAAAATTTCAAGAAAATCAATCGATGCAAACCAGAGATATCATAGATTTTGTCTGTTTGTATCATTTTTCTTCTGCACAATGGGATTCCTGAGGTTAAGCATGTTCACAAAGAACATCGAAAGGGTCTTTACAACATTAACGGTTGAATAGTTTAGAGTGAGAAAGTCACTGCATACGTTTCGCCAATATTCTTTAAGAGGTAATCATATTAAGCCACTTTGGAAATGTTCCTTTTTTCTTTTTTCTGTTTTTGTCATTTTCTCTATATTATATATGATTTTTTTCTATTCGAAAAAGTACACACGGACAATAAAATAGGTTTATTGGCAACATTACTCAATGCTTCCTATATATTGTTTATATGCTAAGGGAAAGCTGTTTTTTTTTCTTCTTTTGGAAACTGAAAACTTAATCTACACTGTAAAAACAGCGTTTAGAGTTTAAACACTTTTCTAAACACCATTTTGCACCACGTTTCTAAACACTGTCAAATCTCTAAACATGAGATGTCAGATCTCTAAACACACATGTCAAATCTCTAAACATGATGTGTTTAATTTCTAAAGACATGATCATCTAACCACGTTTCTAAACACCGTTTTTGCAGTGTAACAAAGTAAATGATATTTATATTTGTATATATTTGCATCTAAAACCAAAAACTAAAAAAAAAAAGAACAGATACTTGTCTTAGTTCTTATTTCAGGTCAAAAGCAGTGAGTCCATCACAAGGTTAGTATTAATGACAATTGTTCAGAAAAGGGAAAACCTCAACGAAATCTTTTAATCAAAAATCTTTTAATAGATCTGGCTGCTCGCATTGCTTCTAAAAATTCTAACATCGGCAAAATAATGTTGTTTCTTAATATCAAACAATAAAAACATAAATCAATCACATGATATTTGTGTCATTAGTGTTTTAATACTTGCGTTGTTTTATATTTTGGTTCTATTCTGATAGTTCTGTCAGTGGTCGTTTTTCACTTGTTCACTTTATTTTTTTCTAGTCATTAACATGCTGCACATCCGTCAATCTGTCTCCATTGGCTTTGACTCTATAATACCATGAGAAATCATTTGCAGTAATTTTCTCAAGCACTGATTTCGCATAGACCCTTTTTCATGCTCTCTGATTACAGGCTTAACCACAGGATTCTCATTGTGCAGGAGGAAAATGATACAAGCTGACAAAATCATCGATATCTATGGTTTGCCTTGATCGATTCTCTTGATTTTTTTAGCGATGATGAACAAAACTATGGGCTTTAAAATATATAATTTTGAGATCCCTGGAGTGCCTAACTTCTGAGAAAATCAGCGTTGTTTCCATGCACAATGTTTATTGGGACACCCTGTATATACAAATTTGGTTCCAAGTGTGGAAGCAGGTTTTTTTCCCTTCTCTGTAATGATAAAGCAGTAGGTGTTTGGTTGCCAAATTTTGCACTGTCAGTTTGATGTTTTGATTGGTAATGAATAAGACCTGCTTTGACAAAATGGGCAGAATGTCACCAAATTTGTGTTCTGAGACTACTTGAATTCTTCCTATTCCTGCTGTGAGTTATGCCATACTTAATGTTTTCAGGGAGGTAAGAATTCAAGGCAACTTAAGGGAAAACAATTGCAAGGAATTTAACTGGTAAAATGCAGGGTTATGAGAATTATGCTAATTAACTTTATTTTCCAACTGACCACTCAGTGACTTGCACTTTATTTTCAGGATCTATTAACAGTGTATAATGTAGTGTATACTCGTTGGAAATCCAGGAGAAGCCTTCAGGTAAGATATGACAACAGTGGCTCAGGTTTTGTAGTTTCGGTGCATATATACATTCTGAATTTCATGAACAAAAAAAAAAATCAAGAGTTATTGCAGTCTTTGCAGTTATATTTGTCAAAGGAATATATTGCGTAAGGTGTAAAGAACATAAGGTATAGAATAGTACCTATGCAATATAACTATGCAATACAGAATATATTGCGTACAAGATGTAAAAGAGTATAAAAGATGTCAAAGAGCATAAAAAGATTGAAATGAGCATATGCATTATATCCGTGAATATTATTACATAATGTGTTAGAGTTATTGCAATGAAGCAATGCTATTAGTTATTTCCCATAAAAACAAGCATGGGGCAACGATTTCATCCTTTAAAATGTACATGATTTTTGTGATCTTGTTGGTAAACCTACCATCAAAAACAATAATAACACCTGTGCTGTGCACTTGTTTGGATATGCACGTATTTATCTGAGTGTGCTCCCTCACGTTGAGACCACTATGTAAACGCTGCATTACATACGCAGTACACTCTTACACAGTAGCTTAAAGCAATACTATAAGATTTTGATCAAATATGATTTATAGTAAAAACAGCTTAAAATGGAGGAATGTGCCTATCTAAAAGCGTTTTTCAAGTGTATTTTGTGAAAAAAATTGTTTTGCTACCAAAAAAATGGATAAAAAGCACATAAATACTTTCCTATACTAATACATGTGGAATTAATTTCGGGATCCTGAATTCATCAAATTGCAATAACAGAAAAAGTAAAAAAAAATCACCTTGTTTAGGCTTTCGCCAAGGAAACCCAACTTGGTACTTGGTACCAAGTAAGCTAAAGGAAGCTTATCTTCAACAGGGCTCCAAGATGTTTTTTAAAATCAGTTTTGAATGTAGGAGGAAGACCGGAGTACCCGGAGAAAAACCTGCGGGAGTGAGCATGGACTGAAAACCAAATGCACATAAAGCGCCGGGCGCAGGACTCAAACCTAAGCATCTTTAAGCCAAATCATTTGGAGGGTATTTATATCTACCCAAATTAAACCCAATAAGCCCCAAATAATTCAAAACTCATGGGTGACATAAAACCATGAATAAGGGTTTTGTCTAAAATATGTTTGACCAATGAGATTACGGTAATCATGTACACTAAAAGTTAAACATATATATTACGTGGTTCAGTTCTCAGCTTTCAGTATTCATGTCTGTTAATGATAAGATTTTTTATGACCTTTAATAAAACTTGATCCACTTGTAAAGAGTCAGCACAGCAGTTTGAAACTTTCAAAATGTCTTTTTTATTTCAGGTGATTTTTAGCAACTGCATAATTGTTTCATTTGTTATCTACCCACATTCTGGTGATGTAGAAAAGATTTTCATTGACCGTTCCCTTCAAGGCAAGCTGTGTTCAGATGTAATCAGTTATGGTAAGTCTATGGTTATGAGAAAGATTTAAATGGTGGAGGGGACACCAATTTAGTAGCACTATGTAAGTATTAAGGACCAAGAAAATGAGAGAAAATAGATAATTCCAGACAAATAGCAAGTTTTGGGTGTAAAAATGCCTCTTACCAAGTAACAATCACAATGCTGCATAATTTACTTCTTATACTCTATAAAACTTGCTTGAAGTATGCAGCAAGCAATCAGACTCTGTGTCAAGATCCATAGCATATTACTTGTATTCTACAACATAATGATCTGGTGGTTTTGTATCGTGTAAGGGACTAGTTATGATTGATAGGGATTGATTAGGACCAAATCACTGCTTATTAATATTTTTGTACATGAATCGTTCATGATTTTGGTATTATTTTTGGCTAATTTTGTTGCCACCACATGGACAAATATTGAACATAAGTGTATTTCAATATTCAGCAAGACTTGTTAGGTGGTTATGATTTGAAAAATACGGACTAATTTACTTCCCCTTATGGTCATATTGTTTTGTGTGCGTTAATTGACTGCTTGCTGCATACTTAAAAAATTATAGAACATAGTTTGGTTTGCAGTACAAAGTTGGTGGACTATAAATGAAAAGTACACTAATGTGAAGAACAGTTAAGCAATGAGATATGAATACTGGGTAAACAAGAAATTCACAAAACAAAAGTATGATAATATCCAAATCACAATGCAGTTTTCAAACAAAAAATAGTTTCATATTAGATACTTCTTTGTTTTATTTACAGCTATAATAACAGACTCATTTCTAGTGTGCACGTTTCCAGACAAACCAAAGCTTGGATTGATATATTTCAATAAGAGGCCGTCATCAGGATCTGGGCAGGATGTTAAAAAGATTGACAAATTGTCTGCAGCAGACCCTAAGGTTAGTTTCATTCTAGATTTCTATTTGAAGTCAAACATGTTTTCTATTATAAACTCTGCATCATTTGTCTTGATTTTTGAAAAATGCAGAATAACAAACTGGCCAAAGAGTCAATATTTGTCAAAAATCATGATTTTTTGAACTATTTTTCAAAAATTCAAGTTAGCAATTTAAAAAAGAATTGAGAAACCCCAGACATTTGTTTCTAGATTCCAAAAACTTAAAAGGTTCAAAATTTCAAGACTACAAATTTTAGATATGCTTTCCGGAAATCTTCAGCCGAAAACTACAGTTTGACCATTTTGGTCAAAAACTGACATCACTGTCATATTCAATATGAGAAATGTATACTTCCCTATGTTTATACAATTAGTTTGAGTATTAGGATACAAAAACAGTTCATGCCAGTTGTGGGTCTACTCACTTAAACATTATATTGATGGATTGCACCTTTTTTGGAATATATACCGTATCAATTCAACTAACGATTTTCTGAATGTTCATTGCTTGCTTTCACCGTTGTTGATTTATCTCATACCAGTGGGCCTGTTATGGTTAATTTTTTTTGATAATGCTCAAGTTAAAGAATATGATGGTGAATATATATATGAATGTTAAGGGTTTGTCAAACAGCAAATAGTTGAATTGGATAAGTGGATACGGTATGTTATTTTACTTAGAAAATTTTGTTTACACTATTGACTTTTTCTGCTCAGGTCAATCATGTGGATCTTCCTGGACACAAATCAAGACGACTTGCTCGGAAATTGTCGGTAAATGTGAACCATGAATGGGTAAGTCCAGAAAGTTCATGACTTGTGAATGTTAAAATTGGATTGCATGTGAAAGTAACCAATTATTACAGATGCATGTTGTATTCTCTACACTAGTCCAACAATTTAACATGAATTCAGGCAATTTATAGTGCACTCTGCTTCCCTAACTTTATAATTCCATTTGATCTCAAATTTCCCCCAAACATTTTGAGATTTTTGCATCATTTGAAGTATTACTTGGTGGTAATAATGGCAGCATGCAAAGTTTCAATGTCAAATTCAAACCCCATATATCAAAATATTTAAAAATTCACTAAGGTCCCA
>JXSR01S010935.1:120659-133891 GCA_000969725.1 Ophiothrix spiculata
GGAGAAGTTGCGGGTCTGATCTGAAAAGTTTTATGACCCCCTCCCCCCCTATTCGAACATTGAAAATTACGTAACCCCCCTATTTCGCTGATAAATTTTACATGACCACCCCGCCCTTTGTCAAAGGCCATGGATGGATAGTTGGTTGGTGGTTGGTTAATCGTAAATCCCTCCAACCTTTGAAATAGGAGCACGGAGTGAGACTCGTTGACATCGGATTGCACGGTAGAAAATACTGCAATCAGCAAATTGTAGCCATAAATATTAGGCTAGAAAAAGTCATAAATCAGGATAGTGTCACAATTGGCAAGGTATAGTGTCATGGTTGGCATGGAATACGTAGGCAGTGTCTAAGTTGGCAGTGACAAAATAGGTAGTGTCTAAGTTGGCAAAAAGTCTAAGTTGGCAAAAAAAGTCTAAGTTGGCAGAAAAGTTTACCCCCGAATCATGCGATTATTCAAAAAGCCATGTATTTGAAAGGGGCAGGGGATTCACAGCGAATTTCACACGGCAGTCAGATCATACTGGCTGCGAGCATTTAATTCCTTGCTTTCAACAGATTTGATGCAGCTTCTTCAGCTGAGAAGAAATTGATTTTGAACCATTTACATCCTTTGTGTATATATATTTGCTATAGGCTATATTTTCATTTGCCTTGGCCTTGTTCGGTTGGAGTAAGTCAAAGATGATAGGCCTAGTGACTACGTAATTGCCTCCAGCAGATAAAAATAGGGACGTTCAATGGAAGAGGTAGTAGAAAGGGTAGCGTTCCCAACTTGATAACATGTACCATTTTATTTAGTCTTTCCTTAAAATGAAGGTCTTGTCCGTGTCAATTTTTGTGTGAACTTTGCAAGAATTTGAAACAAATTTGTAAGTATAAATGCGCGTGTAGCCAACGCGCTAAAAAAATTAGAATTATATGCTTATTATATTGGCCAAACATCATGCAAGAGATAAAGTTTATGCAAGTTTATATGACCCCCCCCCCCTTCTTAACACAAAAAATTTACACAACTCCTCTATCGACCAAATAAAAATCACATGACCCCCACCCCCTTTGTTTATCCCGTACCCCTCCCCTCAGCAGTCCCTAAAGAACTTAGGCCGTATACACTCTTGAATTTGTTTTATTTTGCAACACACGAAACAAACAAACAAACAAGCAAGCAAACAAACACACAAACCAACAACAAACAAACAAACAAACAAACAAAACAAACAAACAAACAAATTCTCATGTACAGTAGTATACACAATATGTCGGTCAAAAGTTGCTAATTCGGTGTAAGTTCTTTATGTCCATATTTTTAGGTCAGTGCTACTGATCTTAATGTTTTTATTTAAAACATAGACTTTCATAAAAGTAAATACAAAAAATTATATTTTATCATTAATATGTTTATGATTTTATTTTAGTTTATATTTTTGATCATATTTTGTACATATAAAAAAATTGATTGAGTATTTTATATCCTATATCATTTCTTGAAATTTTAATTTGTGAATGTATTTTTTCAAAGTAAAAAAATTTCCCGCGAACTGTCCGCGCGAAATGTTAAAAACAGCAAATTTGTAAACACGATGATCATGATCATTGACATTGTGTTTTAAAAACTGATCAGCGTTGAGCACCATTCAATGATGAACGTCGAAAGTTCTTCAGGGAATTATTACAGATTAAGTTTCAAGAAGCTTTGGCCTGAACCATGTAAGTTTTGTATACCTATAATCATGTGAGTACTTAGACCAAAACCCCGATCATAATTACAATACATATAATGTTTTGTCGACATACTAGTAGGTCTAATCATAATCTTGTTCGGCGATCGGACGGTATGCGAATTCGGCAGCCTGGCCCTGTATTAAACACAAATAATGTTGTAAACTAGTTTGCAGGCAAACTTAGTAAGACCGGGTAGAAGAAATTATCTTTTATCGGGAAGTGCTTTTATCATTTTACGAATTCTCCCTATACTTAAAGGGGCAATTCATGATCCACTTTTCACCCTCAAGGTCACCACTATTAAATTTGAGTTTTTTAGCTTATAAGAATCCTGGAGTGGTATATGTTACGATCCCCAAACCATTCTTTCATATGTCCTTGCATTTTTAAGAAAAGTGAGAAAATGTGTCATTTTCTAATTATTGTCGGGGCCCCGACAATAATTACAACACAGTAGTCTAGACTATAGACCTTTTCAAAACACGACTATCCGAGAATTTCCGAAGCTGATTTTACACTTTCCGGTAATTGCCGAAAAAAAAGTGACTCTTCAACACAATAACCAGAATGTTAAGTTCGCGTTCTCGTTAATTGGTTGCGTACGAATTCGAACTTGGAATTCAGCGTCAGCACTACAGAGTCACTTTCACTTTGATCGCCTGATGCAACTTCAAATCTTAAGCTTAATCAGCGCAGATCAGCCGATTTCAAATGGAAATTTCACTCTTTGTGTCGGTGAGCTTATGGTACCATCGGCCAAAAATTATTCAGAATGAGTGTATCTAATGTTGTATGGGTCTGGTTCTATTTATTTTTCACTTTTATTGCACTGAAATGCGAGTGATTCTTCGGACTTTTTTGTTGACAAAATCGTGCATACTAATGAGCTTATACGTGATTGGTTGAAAAAATGGCCATGTGATCAATGGATCCGGAGATTTCCGAATGGATTTTGAAAAGGTCTATGGGGATTTTCAAAATGCTGAAAAGCTTCTAACTTGAAAACGAACGGTCGGAATCAAGTGAAATTTTCAGTATATATTTATGTTGTACTCTTCTTTTTATTTAGCTAGAAAAGAGGCCACATCAAAATCATGAATTGCACCTTTAAAGTTTGCACATTGAGCTATACAACCCGAGGAGCGCCCAAATTTTCCCTTTAAAATATTGATACTCACTCCCAAATTGTACGAATTCTCCCTGACCCTATACTAAGTTTGCACATTGAGCTATACAAAACCGAGGAGCGCCCAAATTTTCCCTTTAAAATATTGATTCTTACTCCCAAATTGGTCTGCACCTTATCTTTGACTTTGTTTTAAATTAATGTTTCCTTAATCTTCACATCAATAATTTAAATTCCGCTTAAACTTTCTGCATTTTTTGGAAAATGAGGATCTTTTCTCTCCCCGTGTTAATCAGCGGGACTAAATTTGCTTGTCAATTTCATTTCCATCTCGTTATACAACATTTATGATTGTAACCATTGGTAACAGACTATAGTCCGAGGAGCTCAGCCATTAATACTCGATCGCCGACAATCTCCGTTTAGTGGACAGAAGAGACACAGCGCTACATCGAGCTAGTAACAGACAGGACATTCGCGTAAAATTCACTTGGTTGACCGTAGCAAATGAAGAAAAAGAGATTTTGGGAGCGATTCATTTTTGCTTCGCTCGCTATCTATTTACGTGGCTCCTCGTAAATCGTGCTTCAATGCTTCAACGGTGTGTGTGAGGTTTAAAACATTGTAGCTACCAAAATAAAAAAAGACACATACCGTTGAAGAACCTTTAACTAAGGGGCGCACCATTAGATATCTGAGGGGGGGGGGGGGAGGAAGTTTTCGGAAAAAATGATCCATCCCTACTTCTAAAGTGTTCGTGCGTTGCTTTCATATGTGAGTACCCACCTCCCCGGGATCGTAAGCAGATCTGACCGTCCAGTGACATCGCGCCCCATGGGGCGCGAAAAAAAAAATTCCCCCCCGAACCCAACTTCCTACCCCCCCCCTCAGATATCTAATGGTGCGTCCCTAATTGTAAACAAGCATGATTTGCATTCATATGCATTGCTCGAGACACACAAGACTCAAGCCAAAAAACTTCATTTAGTGGTACTAGTCCAATACCATGCAGGGAGTGATTTTTTTCGTTTTAATATGAGTGATTTTTTTTAAAGCATGGCCATGGATTTTTTTAGTCTTCTTCTTCTTCTTTCAGGTACTCTTCAACATCCCTTTGTTGGGACCAAGCGAAGAGGGTGTAAGTGCGCTGATGTTATTTAGTCTTTAATTTTCGAGTCTTGGTTGCGGATGAAATCTTGAAGTTGTGCTTTGAATGTTGTATTGTCTTCAATGTTCTTGAATTCAGATGGTAGGTCATTCCAATCTTTGATTGTTCGTGGAATGAAGGAATATTTAAAACAGTTTGTTCTGGCAGGTATTTGAATATGATTTCTCTGAGATTGATCTCCTTGTGGAACGTGTTGCTGGGCGCAGGTAATCCGACACCGGCACCGCCAGGTGCCCCCCAATGCAATGGCTTTGTGCAGAATGTTTATTCTATTTATTTTCCTTCTGGTGGACAACATGTCCCATCCAAGCGTTCTTATTAGTTCAGAGGCACTTGTGAAGATCATACGCGCGGCCCGTTTTTGTACCTTGCCTAATTGATGTATGTGTTCTTGAGTAAAAGGGTCCCAAACACTTAAACTATATTCAAGTATTGGGCAGACAAGCGTACAATAAGCAGATGATTTTATATCTCTGGTGCAGGACGTCAGGTTAGGCTAATGAAACTTGGTTATTAGTTTCCCGTCACATTTTTTCCCAAAAAATATCAGGTCATGATTTCATTATTCATTATTTGGGAAAAATTCATTATTGTCAAAACTTTCATTTACATGGTTATTGCCTATATCGTTAATAAAAAACAGTCTTAAAACATGTATTAATGCTTAGGTCATCATTACAGACATTTTGCAACAGATTGAGAAAAGAAATTGAATTTGTTAAAATTATGAAAAGAAATTTGCAATTTTTACAATCAATAGAAACATGAGGTAATCCTTTAATGTTCATTATTTACCACATCCTCTACCCTTATGACTAAGAAATACTGCTCATTATGATCAGCAGGGGATGCCAGACATTTTGAGAGTTTCAATTTTGATTATTTCCATTTCAATTTTTCAGATAATTGACTTTTTAATGAAAATAATGAAAGTTTTGGTCAAATTGAAAAGGTTATGAGGGCGGGTGACGGGAAACTAATAATCAAATTTCATTAGCCTTACGTTGTATGAATCCATTTATTTTATTCGCAGAGGTGGTGATATTAGCATACCTGCCAACTGTCCCGATTTTGTCGGGATCGTCCCGATTTACAACTCTCAAAATGGCCAAAAATCGGGACGTCCCGATTTTGAGATATTGAAAAAAATAAAAATACAAGGAAAAGTCGCCAATATTTATGGTCTTGTGGCATATATTTGGGCCAGAATCTCAAAAAAGCTGTTAATAAACACAAGGAAAGTCGCAAGGGGACATGTAGTCAATAAATATTTGTGCTCTTGGAACACGAATTTGAGCCAAAATCTTACAAAAGTCGCCACCATTCTTCTTCTATTTTATTGGTGGTTCCCAGCTTCTTACATTGACTTCAACACACTCAACACTTTTTTAAAAATCTTCAATGACACCTTAGAATCAAAAACGGGTCAGGTGACATGTTCCCTATTAATTTGGGTGCACCAACTGGCGACTGTAATGCCACTGAAAAGGGATGGATGTGCTTGCACCAATAGAAATAATGGTGTGAGTTGGATAATATCTATATAATAGGTAAATGAGGAGGGGGTGGATGATACCCCCTCAAAAAATAGTAAGGATGCTAAAATTGATTAAATTATTATAATTTCATAACCCATCATATATAATGAAATCGGCCAACTGTGACCTACCGTAGGGTCAGTAGGTCAATTTTAAAATGTACTTTCCAATACAAATGTATAGTAATATTGGATACAAAAAGCCAATTATCTCATAAACGGAGGAAGTTTTTCATTTTAATCAAACATTTAAGTTATTGTGTTTTTGCTCCTTTTACAACCACATCAACTTTTCAAAAGGGACCTCCAGGAGTAGAGTGCACCCAGCTGGTCCCCATGAGCAGGACTTGGGCCCTTACAGGGGGTCATAATGTCAAACACTTTGTTTATTTTTGGACACACTTGTACCCCTGAGTACAACATTTTTCTGTTAGTTTACCTATTAAAATGGTCTCTCCTGTAGTGTTGGATGTGCAGAAGTCCTCTTACTAGTGGGTGGGGCTTTACATGTACCCCTCAACCCCACCAGGGTCCCATCAGTGCCCTTAGGGGCCCTTGAACCAGACTGCCATGGCCCTCATCTACTTGAGTTGCAATAATAAATTACCAACTCCAGGAAGTATGCACATGCTCACTTTCATTACAATACATGGCTATGGTTTTTTTCAACCTTTAATATATCAGTTAAAGTATGAAAATAATGTTTCCTTGGCTTTTTCCTTGGCTACAGCTTCAAAGCGCCCCCTTAAACCCCAGCTAGGGCCCCCGGCCCTCGACCTCCGACAATCGCCGCGCGCGTCTTTTTGTCCTGATTTTAGGTTTCACAATGTTGGCAGGTATGTATTAGCTATGTGTGTCCCATTTCAAATTATTAGAAATGTGATGTAGTTTCTTGAAGGGTGGTCTCTCCAAGGTTATATAATTTCTAACAATTGGAGAACGTGATCCAGTAAATCTCAAAACAAAACACTTCTGTGGGTTAAATTTCATCTGCCACTTGGGTCTCCCAGGCAGAGAGCTTGTCAAGATTTTCCTGTAGTTTCACCTTGCTCTTCATGGGATTTAATGCTGGAATATAAAACACAGTCATCTGCGAATAAACACACTGTAGCAGATATGTTTTTTGGTAAATCATTAATGTAGAGTAAGAAAAGCAAAGGTCCTAATACTGTGCCTTGAGGTACACCCGATTTGACTTTCACCCAGTGAGAATGTTCACCACCTACTACGACACGTTGTTGTCTGTCCTGTAAGAAAGATGCAATCCAATTATTGATTTTACCGTTTATACCATACTGTTTTAATTTGAAAAGTAAGCGACGATGGGACATCATTAAAATAGACAAGAAGAAAGACTTCAAAGTGGCAGTTAGAAACATCTTTAAAAAACTTTAAGCATAGCAAACCACTCGCCAAGCGCACCAAACCCTGTCCGGTTGACCCCTACCCGGGGTGTTGGACAGTATTTATCTAGATCCAGATATACAATGGCATAGATTTGTCTGTCAAATCTAGATCTGATTGTAAAATAGAGCTTTTTAAACTGTCTAATGCTATCTTGGCTAGGCCTAGGCTATAGCAGGCCCAAAACGGATTCTTGAGAAATGTTCTTGTCAAAAATATGGAAGGTGTATTCAAGTTGCAATATGATAAACACATTTTTTAAAACTCCAATCTTCATAAAAGATAGCACCCCACATTAAATACAATTTGTATAATTTTATTTTGTTTTCTTTTCATTAGACCTTAATCAAGCCCTTGGAAGACTAGTTTGTATGTCAGATGATGAGCACACAGTATCTGGATCTAATACCCAGTTTGATGGTGTACCACCGTTTGCTTGCTGTTTTGGTAAAACTCTGGACACTAACCATCTTTTAGCCACGGCAGATGAAGATGGGTATGTGTGTCTGTATGATACCAAAGGCGCAAGCAAACTTGTCAAAGGTAAGATTGGTATATTCAGATTGGTACACAAACTGTTTTAGAATATCTGTCATGCTTATCCCAACATTGCAATGGTGTCAAAAAGTCAACCCCTGGGTATAATTTAGACCACACTAGGGGCACAGCAATTTTTGGAAGGGTAATTGCTTTTGATTTTCATCAATTTGTCAGGGCATGACAGCAATTCTGGAAATTGGGATGACAGTATTTTATTACACAGTCATAGTAGCTTAAATAGAGATTTAGTATAAACAAGTCTTTGTAAGAAGATGTGGAAGAAAATGTGAATTTAGAATTGGATTCTTTTCTCAAGTATGACCTTCTTCTTTCAGAGTGGTCGGCTCACAATAATGCTATATTTGATCTCCAGTGGGCTGACACCGAGCCGTGGGTGCTGACCGCAGCTGGTGACCAAACTGCTGCATTGTGGGATGTTAGCAAAGGATGCAGGCTAGCAGTGTTCAGACAGCATAGTAGTAGCCTAAAGTCGGCTTCGTTTCGCCCTGGAGATAGGAATGTATTCGCAACAGGTGCAAGGGATGGCAAGATTATGGTCTGGGATGTCAGGTGCAATCATAGAGGTAAATATTAGCCAAACAAAATAAATTGTTTGCTTCCTGTAACATGTTGGAAGAAAAAAGGTAGGTAGGAAGAATATTTTATTTTGAAGAACGTTTTTGTGTTTGGTCCAATAGAAATAATTTAATATGAGCACTAAATTGACTGTTAAATTATTTTATTTTGGTCACTTTAAATTGATAAAATGGTTTATTTTGAAGCACTTTTTCAGACACGGTATGGGTGCAGGAAACACATGTTTATTTTTCTTTGGCCTAAGACAATGGATTAATCAGCAGGAGGAATGCAACAGCTTCCTTTCCCATCAAATAGAATCACAAAACAATTTCCAAATAAGAACCAATGGAGAGTACACAGGTTATACCCATCATGCATTGCTTGCTATGTGTCTGTTAACCAGAAATTTATATGAATAGTTAGTGGTGAAATGACCTCAAAGTAAACTGAACTGCTGTAGTGTAAGCTTGCATTTTAGACATATTACATCACTAAGTTATTTATATAATTTCCTGTACAAACAATTCCATAGGAACCTGGGTACAGTATAGAATTTGTTTCAAATTCTAGCCATCATTGTACTGTGCGCCTGAGAGACATTTTGTTTTAATAGATATTAATACAAAAATAAAAATTTAAACCTTTTTTATCATTTTAGCCAGCATTGAAATAAGGGTAGCAATGTTTTTCAAATCTGTCAAGTCCAGAAAAGTGTAAACCAGATGTGTTTAAACTGCTGACTGAATTCTTCTTTTAATATGAAAGCACATAAAGTGAATAAAAGCCTTACGGTGTCATATCTCATATATTATCCACAAACTCTCTCTGTTCCAAATGTCTCTAATTTGTAACTATATATTTTTTGCATTATCTAGATGGTGATCCAAGCTACCACACCCCAGTGAACACAATAGTGGATTGTCATGTGGTTGCCACTCCATCAACCCCCAAACCAGCCAAACGTCAACGTCTCGCATCAACACCAGCCTTGTCCAAGGCAAGCGTCACAGCTGTAGTTTTCCAAGATGAATTCTCACTTATATCAGCAGGATCAACAGAAAGGTAACATTTGTGGTTGTTAAAATATTAAATATTAATGACCTGACGCGTTGTGTTGCAATTATTGTGTATTTCACTAAGCTTAAACTTTATAATTCCGAAGATAACACCCACCACCTGCTATCTACTGATGATAGCTATGAGTATATGACCACCTGTTATCTACGAAAGATAACACTGATCACCCATCTACCGAAGATAACACCGACCACATGCTTTCTACTGCAGAAAACACTGATCACTGCTGCTATCTACTGACGATAACTTTGACCACCTGCTATCTTCTGAAGATAACACTAATCATCTGCTATGCTATCTACTGAAGATAGTGATAATAATGATAATGAATGGCATTTGCTAAGTGTAAAATCTACAAAAACTACACCATACCAAGACAGAGCATTAAACTAATTGAAACAAACTGCGAATCAAGAATGACGTGATGATGACCAGTGATTACAATACATATTAAATTTGGGGTGTCCTCTTCTTTCACAGTTTTGTAGGTTAGAGTTCCAAAAGAGAAAGAGGAGCTGGTGACTTCAGTTCCATGAGGTTCCAGGGAGAGGGGGGGGGGGGGAGGCATAGTGACTGGTAGTTACTGGGGATCACATTGGGTCTGCATATTCAAATTGGGGTATCTGCATTTAGCATGGGGGATGCAATAGTAAAGGGAATATCCAGGTTTATAAGTGAATTTGGAACGGGGAAATGCCCAGAGCACAAATGGGCTCTGTGTTGTGTCTTGTCAAGCTATCCATGGTTTCACTGTAATCTGATCTTGCAGCACCATCAAAGTTTGGGACATTCGGACCATCTACAAGAAATCCAGCAGGACACCGTCTCCTAAACAAGAGTTTCCATACTGTGGCACTAGCGTAAAAAAAGTTGGTAAGTACAAGTGCAATATAGTTGTATGCACATTTTTGAAAGTACATTTTGTTTTTAATTTTGCTTAACATAATAGTTGTATCAAAACAAGTAGAATTGTGTGCCATTTAAGAATATGCAAAAAATGTTACATGGTGTCAATATCTGTATAAAGAGTAAAAGGGTGGACATTAAACTCAAACATGATTACATGTAAACTGTAATTGGTCGTATAAGGTTAAAAGAAAAGAACTTTATCTGAGGTTCCTTTGGCCCAAGCGCTATGTGTTATTTTGTTTTATTTTTATTTTTTTTTAGTGAAAAAGGCTGTGTGCCAAGTGGAAATTTTTTATTTTAGATCTCAATTTTTATTGGTTGCTTCACGGTTTAATTTTCTTCAATTTTTTCTCATGATGGAAAAAAAAGCAAAAAACTCTCCTTAAAACCTAAATAAGAAAAAGAACGGTTAAATTCGAATTTTTAACCCTATGCACGCCAGAACCTCAGTGTGTTTTTTGTGTGACCTAATTGTGAGGTATCGGGCTTATAAGGTTTTGTCAATACTTTAGGGATTAAATATTTATTTGTGCACTTGTAAGGTATATACATGCACAATTCAGTGTAAGGCCACAGTCCAATACCTTCAAACACGCCTAGTATTCGCTCACATTGATATGGAAGAGTTACACAACCGGGAGAGGGAGGTGGTCGCAATGAGGAAATTTCCCCCTCTCCCATTACAAGCCTTGCCCCAATTGCTTCCCACTTCTAACCAGTGATGCAATTTCAAATACACTTTCCTCATTTTCATAATGTAAACATAAAATGTCAAACTATTGCTCATGCTACGCAAAAAATGTCAAGATTTTTAACAACTAGATATGTAAAAATTTGTTATTTATTTTCTTTTTAAATACAACAAGTTTTTTCGACCATTTTTTTTTTTGAAAAATGTTTATCCTCCCTCTTATACTTCTCCCCCACTGGTGTGCCATTTGATAGCTTTTCCCCATTTAATCCTGGTGCTGCCTTTGTCTTTATAATACTCACAATGTTAACAAAATGCAATCTACATTGTGAGATAATAATAATAATAAAAACGCTTTTATAAGGTGCAACTAGAAACAACCTCGGAGCGCTGCTGCGAGGTTACATAGATTACAACAAACCAAACAAAAGTTTTAAAACATGCCTTAAGGAAATACAAAGTGGCATTAGGTAAAAACCAAGTATATACAAAAGTACAATTATGAAAATACACAGCATAAAAAGGAGACATTCAATACCATAAACTCATCCCAATCCAGCACGACAATGAAGAAGATCAACGGACAAATCAGTAAAATGCGCTGGGAGAGGGATTTTATGCAAACAAGGACTGAAAGGTTCTTGAAGGAATAAAATCAGTAAATGTATCTGTGTGTATAACTTCATTTATTTCTCATTTGTTGATTTTTGGCAGGATTTTCGTCACTGGTTCTCAACTCAAGTCACTCTTGTGTTTATGCAAGCTGCACTGATGATGTGATTTATACATTCAACTGTGTCGGAAATAACACGTATCCAATTGCCTGTTATATGGGACATTCCAATAAGACATTTTATGTCAAAAGTGCCCTCTCTGTAGACGATATGTATCTCCTGAGTGGTTCAAGTGATAACAAAGCTTATATTTGGAAGGTATGTCAGTAGTATGTAAGCCGTTAATTTTTAAACTTGCACAAGATATTCAATGTAATTGAGACAAGTTATTAGGCCAAAAAAGGAAACCTTGTTACCTTCTTGTAGCAGGTCTAAAAATTGCAATGCAGAATAGGGTTTTTTTTTTGTTTTACAATTCTTGAGAGAGCAATATATATGCACCGTGTTTTTGCCAGCTGATTGCTCAATGCGTCACTTTTTTTTTCCCAATACGCACTTTGAATATTGGCAAAATTATAGTCTAGTTCAGAATCTAAAGGGTCCTGTTGAGCTAGGTCTCCTACATGGTACATAGGTTTGTGCATAGGCTGTTTGGTTTTACCTATGTATGTTTCTGCATATTATATTCACTATCTCCACACTTAATTCCATAAACAATATTTTGTTGTCTATGATGAGGTAGTTTGTCCCTGGGATGTAATAATTGTCGTCACAACATATGTCCAAGTTTGAAGGACACTTGCGCCTAAAAATCTGTCTAATCTTCTCAGACACACCAGAAATGTAGGGGATGGTGGTCATATGCAACGGGTATTGGGCAAAGAATTTTGTAATAGTCTGATTGGATTACTTGCGTTTGAGGGCTTTTTCAAAAGTCCAAGGTTTGTAATCGCAAACACCCAATGCAGATTTAAGATGCTTCTTTTCCTCTTGTTTTCATTTCTCATCAGTAGATGGAATATTATCTGTCGGTGGAATAATGTTCTTATGACACCAAGTAGCCAAGCTGCATCTTATTTTTCGAGACTACTGATTCTATAAAGCTATGTCCCTACTTTATTTGTTTTTCTGCTAATACAGGTTTCTGAACCAAGCCAAGATCCAATTCAGCTGCTAGGCCATGATGCAGAGGTTACATCAGTAGCATGGAGTTCTGTGGATTTCCCAAAGGTAAAAAGGATAAATTTACTCCCAAACCTTGATCACAATTGAACACACCCATCAGTTTTACCCCCAAACCTTGATCACAATTGAACACACCCGTCAGTTTTACTCCCAAACCTTGATCACAATTGAACACACCCATCAGTTTTACTCCCAAACATTGACTACAATTGAACACACCAGTCAGTTTTACTCCCAAAGTTTGATCACAATTGAACGCACCCATCAGTTTTAATCCCAAACTTTGATCACAATTGAACACACCCATCAGTTTTTCTCCCAAACTTTGATCACAATTGAACGCACCCGTCAGTTTTACTCCCAAACCTTGATCACAATTGAACGCACCCATCAGTTTTACTCCCAAACTTTGATCACAATTGAACGCACCCATCAGTTTTACTCCCAAACCTTAATCACAATTGAACACACCCATCAGTTTTACGCCCAAACCTTAATCACAATTGAACGCAACCGTCAGTTTTACTCCCAAACCTTGATCACAAAATTTGGTCACAATTGAACACACCCGTCAATTTTACTCCAAAACCTTGATCACAATTGAACACAACCATCAGTTTTACTCCCGAATCTTGATCACAATTGAACACACCTG
This sequence comes from Ophiothrix spiculata, assembly GCA_000969725.1. Lineage (NCBI taxonomy): Eukaryota > Metazoa > Echinodermata > Ophiuroidea > Amphilepidida > Ophiotrichidae > Ophiothrix > Ophiothrix spiculata. Next base: position 133,871 of record JXSR01S010935.1, read on the forward strand.
TTAGTTTTACTCCCAAACCTT
>JXSR01S010936.1:59890-70142 GCA_000969725.1 Ophiothrix spiculata
GAAAATTGAGATTTGGATGTGGTTGCTGATTACTTTACAACTTTGATGGAGATGGAGAAGTTTCTTTAGGGCTCCATGTTTAATTTCTATCTCTGCCTTAGCAATCACAGCTAATGGAACTTAATTGTTTAAGTGGCTAAGTCAATTGTAAAATAAACAAGTCATTTTACAATTGACAGGCTTGTAACACCTTCTAAAATCATCTCTTTAGCTACAAGGAGATACTTGGTTGGGAATATAACGCTTAATGTTATTCATCTTGAAAGTAGGGATGCCAAATTGGACTTGAAAAACTGCTTTTAATTAAAAGTGAATTAATTGTAATGATGTCCATCAGATTAGACCCCTTTTCAGAGTTTGTGTAAATCAGACATGTTGAGGACTTAATGAATTTCTTCTGTCCCATTTTGTTATTTTTCATTGAATATCATAAAACTAATCTAAGTACTTTGGTAGAAAAAAATTCTTCTCAATGTAAATGTAAAAACGAAAAACTCTAAACATATTTGATTTTTGAGGGTACATTATTTTGCAAATAGCGGCCAGCAATTATTTCTTCAGTTTAGACATTAAATAATTGAAGAAACTTGATTTTTCTGAAGTATTATTAAAATATTTACAAAATTTAAAGCATTTGTCATGGTCATAATAAATATGAACTTCAAGTTTCTGTGACACTCACTGATTTTAGTGCATTTTAGGAAAAACTTGAAACTACCAACTTATGTCCATAAACATTACGTTTATATTTTATCTATAGTACCACTACTTTGAATATATATGTCCACGGGGACACAAAAAATAAATGTACCCTATTCACTCGTCCAATTCAACTATGTATTTTCTGAATGTATGTCACTGTAGCACTGGGTTATTTCATACTAGTGTGCCAAAAATGATGTCAAAATACTTTATTGCTTCATCATAGAGTAGGGTGATTTGTCAAACTAATGAAAGTTGGAGTATTTAAAAAATCAAAGGTTTGTCAGTCGGAAAATAGTTGAATTGGACGAGTGGATAGGGTATATTGTTTCTTGAAATAAACATTTTAATTCTCAAAATCTACACTTTTTCATCTAACAAAACATTTTAGTGAAGCTATCATGTTTTCAAACATATTTACATTCCTAAAGAATGATAATTCATTTTAAAATTAACAAGAATATGTTTGAAATTCAAAATTTAGGAAAATAGAAACACTGTTAGTAAGATAGGTAAAGAAAAGATGGGAAAATTATCTTTTGAAGAAAAATAATAAATCTGTGCATGTTTGTTTTGATTTACTTATGTCTTGTCTTGATTTAAATTATGAGATTTCATATCCATGTAGAATTGTGGCTATTAAGTAAATTTATGGTAGCCCACTTCTACAATTGAATAAAAACAAACTTGGAAAATCCATTAAAAGCATGTTGTGTTGTGTAGTTCTATATCTAGTGAAACAAATAAAAAATCAAATACTAATTGGAAATAAAAATAACATTACCTTGAAACCGTGTAAACGACAACCAGTAGATGTCACAAGCAATAAATATGGTTGAATATGGCATAATTATTATCACGATGTATGTGTTGGATAATCAGTATAGGTGAGAGAAAAATGAAACATACAGTGAGCAATTTGCTCTATCATTTTTCATTAATTCATACTTGTATTAATATCCTGTAGATAAGTAAAAGTACACTTGTCCAGTACAAGCAGTGGCATACTAGCTTTGGGGAGGGGGCAGAGATTTTGGTGCTGGGAGGTATCAGCAAAGCAATGATTCCCTTGCCTTGCATCATTTGATCCCTAGTTCGATTCCTTGTTTTGATACTGGATTTGCAAGAAAATTTGAAATGGTTTTACTTTTAGACAAAAGGATTCCCCTGTTTATTCAGGAATAAATCATGTGGAGGACCTTCAAGGAAAGTAGGTCTAAGACTAAGCTAGTGATTGTAATTCCCCAGTGTATGCAAAATACAGTATCCTGGTTGCATTAACATGTAATATGGCCCAGCACGATTTGCACGATTTTTATTTACTCTGATCGAGGAATCATGGCACAGACATTAATGAGGTTCAGTCCTTGTTATTAGAAATATGACATAACAAGCTAAATCAGTATGTCATTTTTATTTTATACAATTGAAATCAATAACGAGATCTAAGAACCAGTTCTATAGATACGTTTTTCAATACAAATTTCAAAGCATAGACCTCTGGAAAGGCAACCGTTACTAATAGTTTCACGGAATATCCTCACTTGGATAGACCGATCATCAGGCTGATTTTTTCAATATCTCTTTCATTATTTCTTTTGTATCTAATCTTGACAGTTATTTCTCTCTCAATTTCTTCCGCAGATACCCACTGCCAGTAGAGCGCATATAGAAAAAGGTTTGACAGCCTTTGGTCATTTGATTGACAACAAGACATTCCTGTTATGTTTCATCCACACACTAGAAGAGCAAAAAGGCTTCTCTCTGAAAGACATGAGTAATGTTGCATCGCTAATAATGGTCGTACTACAAGGCAAGATGGAGTATGCCACAGAAGTACTCAAAGTATTACTAGCAGACCTCATTGAAAAACATGTGGAAAAAGACAGAGCTAGATTGTTAATGAGAAGGTAGGTGCTATTTCTATCCAGTGGAGAAGGGGGCAAGCTATTCTTCAGTAGATATCATGCTTAAATATGGACCTTAAAAATGAACCCCAAACTAAGATTTTGGGTTGACTCAAATACATACCCTTAATTCACAAGCATTTGCATATGCAAAGGGAGTGGTGCAGAAAGCAGGTGGCTTCCATACATTTTTGAAAAAAATTGGTAAAGTGATTCAACTGTTCAGTAAAATGTGGACACATTAGGTGGTATCTACTCTTAGAGCTTCTGATTCAGAGATTTTGACTAAGAAATTTAATATTCATTCAGTGAAAATGAAAAATGTTGCTCCACATTCTCACATTCCTATGTATGCCACTGTAAACAAGAATTTTATCAAAATGTGTGACACTTGGAAACCTGAGGAGTCTGGTGGAGAGGGACATGGAGTTCCAGCGGCCTTTGTTTCTCTGCTTCATGGACTACTCTGGGGCATTTGGTTGTGTCCGGCATGGAGGGCTGTGGGACATCGTGGTTGAGATGGGCTTCTCGACACATGTGGTGACTCTGGTCTGGACCCTATGTGGTGGACGGGGGGCGGCTGTGGGGACGGGGTCGGGAGATACTGATTGGTTTGCCATTGGCTGGGGAGTCCGCCGGGGATGCATTTTGTCACCGTGCTTGTTTAGTGTATGTGCTGAGTGCGTCATGCGGGGTGCGCTTGATGGTTTCTCTGGTGGGGTGTCGGTGGGAGGTCGACGGCTGGACAGTCTTGGGTGTGCCGGCGATGCCACTCTTGTTGCGGGAACGGCTCCTGAACTTCGGGGCCTCATTGACGGAGTGGGGAGCGCGGGTGGGGGTGCGGACTGTTCCTTGATGTAGAGAAAATGGGGGTCGTGATTTGTGGTGGCGGTCCGGTCCGGCCGGTGGAGGCAGATGGAGAGGATATAGAGGTGGTAAATACTTTCAACTTTCTTGGATCAGTCGTTGTGGATGGGGGAGGCGGCTCCCAGGGGGTTGGAGGACGTTTGGCGGTGGCTTGGAAGGCTGCCGTCGGACTTGGTGTCATCTGGAGGGACGGGGGGGGGGTCGCCGTGGCAACAGGGGAAAGCATTGTGAGCGCCCTGGTGTTCCCGGTTGCCGCATGTGGGTCTGGGACGTGGGCGGTTGGAGGGGCAGACAAGGGTGGGGTCCGGGCCTTCGAGGTGTGGTGTTGGAGAGGGATGTTGGGAATTTCCTGGAGAGAGCATAAAACAAATGAATTTGTCAGATGCCAAGTAGGAGAATACACCCCATTATGTCAGAAAATAATTCGCAACAAACTTCAATATTTTTGGCATATCTCAAGAAGGGAAGGCGACTGTCTAGAGAAAATAATTGTTCAAGGAATGATGGAAGGACATCGCAGAAGAGGCAGGCAGAAAACCCGCTGGATAGATGGCATTAGAGAATATACTTGCCTATCTGTCAATGCAGCCTACCGTTATGCTCAAGATCGGCACAGTTGGAACGACATCATCAAAAGGGTCAAAACGGGTCAGTCATGACTCATAGGACGACGACGACGTGACACTTGCCTTCCCCTCCCCCTCCTCCACTGAAAATGTCTGTTTACGCAACTGTTAGTATGATAACCCTAACCGATCCAGATCTCACTAAATCTCACTGTAGGAAATCACAAAAATACTTAATTCCAAATACATGCAGGGACCAAATCTGGCAGCGACTCAGTGGTGGCTTGCTTTGGGTATCACTTGCTTGGGAAACAGGAGATTCCAGGTTCGAATCCTGTTGGAAACATGCATTTTTCACTTTTCAAGGAAATAGGCTAGCAACGGAAAATGTTAAGAAATTTGTTAGGGTTAACATATTGATATATAAGCCCAAAAAGATATAAAGGAGATTTGACTTGTTTATTAGCCAAAAAAAAAGGATTTGGCAAAAAGTTCAATTGATGGAATCTTAATGGCCTGTATTCACAAAAGGGGAATAACTTAATTTCTGGAATATCTTATAGTTCTTCCATTGATGTTGTCATTTGGTATTCACAAAGGAAAAATAAAGTTATTCCATACACTAGTTATTCCAGGCTTTGTGAAATTCAATTGAGTCCAATCTCTATTCTAAGAATGACTAATCCAGGTTTAAAGTTATTCCTTGAATACAGACGATTGTTTCTAAATATGACACAAGCCTAAAGCAATAGTGTTGACAACATCCTGCTAAGTTTGTTAACTCATTCATATCATATATAATGTCATTTAAAGGGTTTTAAAATCCCATGCTTCATATGATGCACAGAACAAATAATCCACATGATTTCTTTGAAAGGTGGAAATTAGATCCAAGTTGAATAATACAGTGTAATATAATTCATTTTCTAAATGTGAAAAGTTCATCCTTCAATCTAAATGTGAACTTTTTTGTTTAATTCTCTAATCCACAGAAATGAGTCAGTAGCAGAAAAGATGGTCAGTAATTGGTTATCCTTTTTGCTGTATAACTTTATAAGAGAGAATGCAGGGGAACCTCTCTTCATGCTGTACTACGCTATCAAACAGCAGGTTGAAAAGGGGCCCGTGGATGCCGTAACGGGAGAGGCCAGGTACGGTCTCAGCGAGGTCAAAGTTATTAGACAGCAAATAGACTATAGTTTCTTGGTAAGTATACTCAAGTCTGTTTTATAGTTGCACAAATTACTGGCAAATTAATAACTATTTTATTTTTTTTAACATAACCCATTCAAAGCTGCTTTTGGAATTCCAGCCAAATCAGAAATTTAGTCAAGTCAAAATTCAGACTATTTCACTTATTTAAGAATTGTGAATTTTCCAACTAAAACTGACACTTTTACTACTCCAAATCTAAACAATAATTTAGTAAGATGGCAAAATGAAATCCAGTAAACTTCCTAGTGGAAAAGAAACTCATTTCATTCAACCTAGTAGTATATTTTCTAGGTCAAGATAGAATAGTTCCATTATATCTCAGGTATAATTTTTCATAAAATTGTCAACATAATTATCTACTCATGTTGTAAATTCATTACCAGATTATGTTTAATCGCTGGTTACGCCTGTCCCCGTTAAATGAACCGTAATAATATGCCCAGCATATTTTATTCCCATCACATGTTACCCGGGTAATTGACCACCCAGTATCTGTGTCTGCGTCTGTATGACAATTTGTTATGCAATTTGAGAAAACTTGCTCTATGTCAAAGCCTACATGTTTCTGATTTTGATTTTGTCTGCATAATGATATTTTGGTCTGCCGAAGACATACAAGGGTTTTTCAATAAGTTTGTGGCCTAAGGTGAAAGGAGATGAGCTGTGCCAGTTTAATTAATAAAGTTATGCAGTTCAACACAAATGATGAATATTTGACAAGTTTAAAGGAAATATCTGGTTTCTTTGTTATTTTACAGATACTTAAATTTTTGCCTGTCAGAGGTTTCTAAAGTTTAGTATTAACAATCAAAATGGATAAAAAGTAACCATTGTGATTCCAACCACTGACATATACATCTTCTTCCTGACATTGTTAAATCTGCAGCCCAATATAGTTTCCATGCTACCCGAAAGAGTAATCTTTTTTGTTAAGTCTTTACTCCCTATCTTTGTCGCATTTGTTGAGTGTATCACCTGGGAGAAAGATTTTACTGTAGTTACGTTGTTTCGTCAGTTTTCAAACTAGTAAAAAATCAACTCTCGAAAACCTAACTGGCAAGTTTAAGTTTCTGTAAAATAAAAATGACAGGAGGTACTTACTTGAAACTTGCCAAATATTAAAGAGTTAAGTTGAAATAAAAAAATATATATTAAAGTGGAACCTCATTAACACAAAATCACCTGGGACAACGATTTTAGTTTGTGTTATCAGGATTTTGTGTTATCCAACTGAATTCATATAGAAAATTCACACTTGGGACCATACAACCACTTTGTGTTATGAGGGTTTTGTGTTAACAGATTTTGTGTTAACGAGGTTCCACTGTATTAAAAAATGCATAGCTCATCTCTTTCTACCTCAGGCCATGAACTTATTGAACACCCCTTGTGAAATCAGTAACATGTAGGCTCTATCATGTAACAGTCCCCATTACTGGGAGATCCACCTATAACAAACCCACATGCGACTTATTTCATAGATCTCTACCAACTCACAAAACATCTAGCAGACAAAATAAAATCAGTCATATGTAGGTTTTGACATGTGATGGTTTTTCTCACATCGCATCACATTTCATGTTAGACGACTGGAGGATAAAAAGATATGAAACATGTAATTGTTTTGTCTGCCCTGCCATTTGCAATATTGATACGACTTACTACCTCATTTGTTGCCTTGCCATGCAGTCAACAATTTTCCTTCGCTCAAAATTGATTTTGAATTTTCAAGATACAAGTAGGATATAGATGAAAAATTATATCAGATTTTGAGAGGCTCTTTTGTACTTTGCTTTTTAATTAAGAAAATAATGTTATGAGCTATTCCCGGGAGCATATACTGCGAAAAGAGCAACAAGAGCCCAAGTTACATTGAAGAACTCTCAGGGAAAATGACTCAAAGTCAACTTTGTTAATGTCAGCTGTATTGCATGAGTCTTTATCTAGGTGCGCAGTGGTGGTGCATACAGATGGGTTACCTAGCCATAAGCTTTTGTTACAGGCTTGCAATAAGCAAAATATGAACAAAACTGGTTTATGGTCTAAAAATCCCAACTAAAGAAAAGAAATTATGTAACCGTTATTTTAATTGAATATGAGTATTTTGTTGATAAAAGCCATGGCATTTGTCGTTCGTAGTTATTTAAAGATAACATTTTCAGTACCAAATGGACATAAAGCAGGCGGTGTTTTTTTTCCCAATACATTTCTTCAGATTTAATTGATTATTTTACATTTACAAGTAGAAAATTATGCTTGGGGTGTTCCTAAAGCTTATGTACTCTTGATGTTGTTTTGCTTTTCAGACTATCTATGCCATAGGTTTAGACCGTGATGCCGATCCATTCCAAGTGCGTGTATTAGATTGTGATACAATATCTCAAGTAAAGGAAAAAATATTAGATGTCGTCTACAAGACCATCCCTTACAGTCACAGGCCTCCCAAGGAAGAATTAGACCTTGGTAAGTTACCTGTAGATGCTGAGAAATCATCTGGGGAGGGACATACACTATAAAACCACTCCTTATTACAGTATGTCATAGGCCTCCCTAAGGAAACAAATTGACCTTGATAAGTTCCTTAGAGATGATGAGAATCATCTGGAGGAAGGAGGGGTGATGTCATAAGGGAGAAATAGACCTTGGTAACATACTATATAAGTCGTATTTTTCGTGCTACATTTATTTTTTGCCTTGCACAAAAATAAATATACTGCAGAAAATGTTATGTTTATACCGTTGCATGTTAAAAAAAATTACGAGCGTGGAAATCAAAATGTGCGAAATGAATTCAAACTTGTCCGACGGCGAACCCATTAAAAACTACCAATTGTTAAGAATTCCCATGGTATCGTAGAAGCCTTTCTCAAAATTTAAAAAAAAATTGATTCAAAATTAGCCGTGCATGAAAATATTCCATATTTTAGTACCTCGAGCTGCTGAGAATCATCCGGGCTTGACACGTCGTCTACATGACAATATGCCTCTCGAGGAAGAATTGGACCTTAGTAAGTTACCTGTTGATAGCGAGAATTATCCAAAAGACAATTTGTATTGCCCCTCCCCCTGATAAATGATAAAAATATAAATTTAAAAGCATGCATGACAATGCAGAAAAACAAGAAAAGGGGTTGCTTTTACAAATAAATAGAGCTTCTCAAGAATCACAATATCTAAAAGTGCCTTTTGACATGACAGTGTTTGTATCAATCAAATTTCTCAAACAGAAAGTTGAGTCCTCACAAGGATGTCCACATTGCTTCTTCTTATGACGTTTCTTTCTTCATTTCAGAGTGGCGGTGTGGTCTGCAGGGTAAGATGATCCTACAGGACGATGATGGGTGCAAAGTTCCTGAAGGCGAATGGAAAAAAATGAACACATTAGCTACTTATGAGATTCGTAATGGTGCTACTATAGCCTTGGTGCCCAAACAAGGCTTTACTATGTCAGCTTTCTCTACTTCTTCAACAAGATATAGTAAGTACATTCATTCATTAAATAGTTTAACAAAGTTTTTGAGGATTAGTGTGCTAATAGTTAAAGTTGATAGTTATTTTTTTCTCTCGTAACATTTTAGTAACATTCCCATCCCAAACTCTTGATCATGTAATATGACATAGGTTCAGTATATGAGATATTAGAGATCATAAGGTACTAGTGTGTTGAGGTCCTGTGGAATTAAAAATCAGGGAGGCTTAGTGCACTATAAATCACTAAATGTTTTCATTATAATTAAGTTCAGAAGCCTGAACTGGTGGGTAACAAGTTTGAGTCGAAACAGGTTTTCTCCTTTGACAAGAAATTCAAATCTAAATAATGGGAACTTTAAGTTGCGATCTTAAGTGAAGTTAAGCCATGTGTATTGGCAAATTTCTTCTAAAGGAAACTTTTTGTGTACTGTTTCAGTCCTTTTCAAAGATTGTGAAGAAATTTCGATACAAATGTTTATGGACTTCTTAAATTAAAAAATAAAACCACATTCAGTATCTCTTTTCATTAAAAGAATCAGCCCCTTTCATCTGTATTGCCTGAGCCAGACTGACCATAGCATTCATTTTCCATTGTCATCTAAAGATTAGCGCCCCCCCATTATTTATATTGTTTTTCATTATCATCTCTTTTCGTCTGAAGTGTAAGCTCCCCCCCCCTCATTTCGATTGCTATACACTATATTAAACATACCAGTGGTCTGATTCATGATCTGTTCTGTCACAATATAGCCTTAAATGAGGAAGTGCTCATCCATGTTTGTGCTATTTTTATGTCGGTTTCTCAATCTAAATTGGGTTTTAGTGTCATATCAGTTGGGTGCCTAGGCAAACCCCTAATGAATATGAAATTCATTGAAAATTTAGTCAGTGTGCATAGTATGCCATTCAAAATCAAATTTCTTGAAGTTTTTATATGTGCCCATAAGATGTTCCCAACAAAAGAATTAGAAAAGGTTCTACTTGTCTATATCACTTACAGGGATTCCCCAACCATTTGAAGGAATTCCTGTCTCTTGACTTTCCGTCCACTGTCAGTTTGCTTCAATTTCGTCAAAAATGTACATTTCTAGTTCATTAGATGGAGGCCTCTAAATCTGTTGAAATTTGAAATTTGTGATAATTTGTAAAAGTGAGTGTTTTCAAAGGAAGGTTAGTTGATGCGGGGATCATTTCTGCCAATAAGGACAAGAAAAAAATTGTTTGGTTTGCATAAACGACCAACCCTACAAAAAGCCCTGACTGGAATAATTTTATAAAATCAATTAAAATGAAAGATATGTTTTAAAAACAAAAATAGTGGCATGTGTTTTGATTAGACCTTTGTCTTTGTGGACAATTTCTGGTCATAAACTAAAGAATGAAAAAATTGTTTCCCTATGTTACCCCAATGAAAATCCCCTTTGGTGCTTAGGTGCATTAAATTTGCATCTGTCCATCAGCCTAGTCCTATGATGAGTATTATCTTGTTCTAATATTAAGCTTATCTTTTTGTGATTCCTAGTG
>JXSR01S010938.1:0-12856 GCA_000969725.1 Ophiothrix spiculata
AAGGACAAATGTACTTTCTTTCTTTTCGACATAGTAGAATTTTATCCTTCGATCACCCATGACCTACTCAACAAAGCTTTGGACTATGCCTCAAATTATGTCACCATATCAGATAAAGAGATTATTTTTAAATGGTTGGTTCAATTTACAGGGTTTCACAACATACAAAAAAATGAAAAAAAATGAAGCATCTTTCAACTAAAATGTCATTATTTGCTTTTACATACAACTGGAACATGATATTAACACTAGACGTCCTAGTGCAGTTGTGAGTAAACCGTCATGAGTATAATATTAACAAAATACAAAATTAACAAAATTGGAAATAAAATTATAGCACTTACGGCTACGTTGCGTTTGGTACCACCAAACTGCGTCAGGCCACTGATTGATCACGTGACACCTAATATTTGAAACTCAACTGGATGACTAATCTTCACCATTTCGTTATGAGTATGGTTAGCCCCTTCCCTAACGATTTACTCCTAATTTCACCAAAACTTAAACCTTAGCATTTAAGTATTTCTTTTACATCGTTTGCGGTTATTTTGATGAAAAATTATTGAAGGGGTAGTTCGATAGATCCTAAATAGAAATATTTTGAATAACCATTATGGCTAGTTTACATATATATAAGTCTTTTTTCCTTTCGCAAGAGCGGTTTGAGAAATGCTTTAGTTAATGGATCAATTATGGGCAGTGTTGGTTGCCATTTTAAATCAGTCATATTCAGACTTACAATACTGCTGACAAAAAAAGTCAGCCAGACAAAAGAAAGTGGAATGAATAAGCGAGGCCATGTGATTTCAAGTTTTCCCTTATGGCATTTGTCATTGTATTTTTCAACAAAAAATGATTTGGACTTGAAGGCATCTTGGGAGACATTTATTGTGTCAAAACGTCCTTTCAGAGCTTTTTGAACATTTGATGTACATTTGATATCAATCATTATAACATTATGCCTTTAATTACATATTGTATGCCTGTTTTCGTCTCTCATCTACATAGATACAACTTTGGTCGGAATGCATTTGATAAAACATACCAATTACTGAAATAGCGGTCAATTACCGTAACAATACTGTTAGTTATCTCCTGTAAACGTGTTCGTGCAATACGGAAAATACTAATGGTTTGTGTTTGTATTACACGAGGCTCAGAATAATGTTACATTTTACCACATTTTCGAAAACTGGAAAATTTATTTTTGTTTTCATTATGTTTATAAATACCAAGTGCCCCAAAAACTGTTACATGTAGAAAAATAACCGTTTTCAAATTCCATAGCAATTAAAGAATTCAAACTGTGATACATATCTCTGCTAGCTGTTTGCAAAATGTAAATGCAACAGCATTATAATTTTTGAGATATCAACAAAGATAGATACCTATGTCAGTAATGTGTTTTTTCAGAATTCAACAAAATCGTAATCAAGTTCGTTTGATGTAATATTAAGGAGAGGCATTGGACCCAAAATGCTATTGCTATTTTGACCATTATTTCATTTTACAATTTCAAATTACACACACAATTTCAACTTTCATTTGCTTTTTATTTGACTTCAATTGGACCTTCCGTTCAGATTTTATGGCAATTTCAATAGAGATTTTTTAAACACAGAAGTGGTCAAGGGGGGTCCATGGACTTTTTAAACAGAAATTTTTAAACGCCCTTGTATGTATTTGTCTAACTTTACCATACGCTTCAATAGGTAGCAAAAAACTTCAAATCAGCCCACCCCTTCCCATGCTAATTAGCATAATTAAGCATTTTCGAGGGCGCTCTTCAAATTTGTTTTGCCCATAAGATCGTAACCGATGATTTTTTTCCCCACATTTTTGTTTCAGGAATGTATTTTTACTTACATACTGCAAATATTAGCCAAATTTTATTGAAAAAATCCATTAGAAAATGAGTTTTCAAATTTTTGCCGGTAATTTTTTAACATTACACGACAAAATAATTGTTTTTTGACCGCCATTTTGAAACGATTTTCGATATTTTTCTTTGTGTTAGTTTTTTTATTGAGTACTTTACCTGTGACCAGAGTTTTAAAGTAAAATTCCTTCGCGAAAACTTTTTTCCAGTGTTGGGTCCAAATGGACCCCCCCCCCCCCTTGACTACTAACAGACATGTGGAAGACCTTGACCACTTAAGTGTTTAAAATATCACGTAAAACTAGTCGGATTTGTTTCAACCAGCCCCAAATCCTAAAAATAAACCTATTTTGAACTTAATTCAGCTGTCAAAAGCAAGAACCGTATGAATCACTTGCTTTTGCAAACATATTCAACGGGTAAAAAAACTCAAAAGGGGTGTCAGTCACTCTTTCCTTCAATCCCCAAGCCCCTTCCCCAAACGAGCTAAATCTAATACTTCCGGTGTATTAAGGAGTTGTAGAATTTAATACAAATATTACAACTTCACCAAAGTTTAGTAAATATTAAGCCAATTATTTTGATGCATCGAGATTTGACAAGTGTGATCTGTCATTTAAAAATATCCGAACATGTATAGCAATATGATTATTTAACATGTTTAAAACCATGAAACATGTACTAAAGCCCATCCGAACATGTATAGCAATATGATTATTTAAAACCATGAAACATGTACTAAAGCCCATTTTGAAATCAATTTTCCTGTACAGCATATGCCGTTAATTATTATTATTACTATTGTTGTTGTTTGTGAGACTGTTCCTTGACATTCTTTGTCTGTGACATTGCACTTTTCGCGAGAAAAGGTTTTATACAGAAGTAAGACTATTCTCTACAAGGCTATGCCTTAAGGTCAAATTTCTTTTATCCGTTTACGGTGCGGTTGCAGTGCGTCTTGCAATTTAAGTCTACTGGTAGTGGTTTAATTTAAAGTACTCGATTGAATGGATTTAACTAAATGCTTTAAATTATACAACTACCAGTACCCTTACTCACCGCAACCGCACCGCAAACAGATAAAAGGAATGTGACTTTTAGGGTACTATGAGTAAAAACGAGCCATCTTTACAAGTCTTCAAATCACCCGTCATATTCAATATAATTTGCATTTAACTCATATCCATACTTCAATAATTATATTTTTTGAATTTGTGAATGCAAGATTTGTAATAGTCAAATCCCGTTAGCCAAACGCAACAGTAGACAAGCTGTGATATGTGACGTATACATGTCATCTGGTTATATTATTTATTATATACTTCTTGTTTGATTAAAAACAAACGAACATGTAGACTGAAAATTCCAAAACCTGTCGGGATTTTTCAAGATATTGATTCTGTGTACAATACCGCATACGTATTTATGCTCAAAGCACTGGACAGTTGGGATATCGACATTTTATTGGACGGGAAACTAAGTTAAGTGGACACTCAGCTGCTTTCACCTGGGCATTAATTACCTTTAAAACAACATAGCTATATTTACTCTGCCTTTAAACATACGTTATTTTCAGAGTATTGATTCCAAAAAAATGGTGACTGGCACGTATTGTACTTTGAAAGTGCATTATAAGTTACAGATTGTTTCATACCCAATTTGTATCTGTAATGCAGATTGTGTGTATGATTTATAATGAAGCTTCAAGCTAACGAAACAGTCATGTGTATGTTGACATTAGTTTTAAGCGTAATAGTATATTTTTTATCTAGGAAAATGTCTTGTTATTATTATTGTAATTTGAATTTGTGTTAATGACATTGTATGTCGAGGCGTCAGATGTTTGCCCTTTGCAATATTAACGTACGAATATCATGTATTTATGTATATTATGTTCAAATGTTGTATACTTTGTAAGTACATATTAAGCAAAATATAAACATAAATTGTTATTGTGTATTGAACTGAAAGGCAAATTACCCTTTGAATATTGCAGAAATAGCAGAGTGTAGTTAGTGGAAAATATCGCAAGCATTGTCACCTTGTATACCCCCTAATCTACTTACCTCTGCTTATAATTCGTCGTATTGCTACAATTTACTCCGTAAAAAGTAAAAATGTACAGTAAGCTATCGTATGGCAACTTTCGTTTGCCCCACACCCAAGCGCACATATTTTTGCCCCCTTTACCCTATGTCTATGGTTAGTTTATTTAAAGGTAGGCTGTTTCAAGACCTAGAAATATAAGAAACTATATAAGAAGTAAATGTTTATGATTGTCAAATATGTATGTGTTAATTTTAAATGATAATGTTATAAGCTCGCGCTGTTTTGCCAAAAACGGCTGAACACGACGACTCCGAGTTCCTCCCGTTTGAGCTCTGCATTGCCTTTTTAATAAGATCTAAGATAAGCATTCGTAAAATGTACGTGTAAATTAAGCATTCCATCAATGCAAAAATTGCTTTTTTATGTAAACAAGTGAAAAATACATCATTGTATTGTTTATGTTTTAGATTTCATTCACGATCGCAAGTCTGCTCAGATGGTTCAGTGTATTTCTAGTGCATCGTTATGCATGACTAAACAGCGCCCACAAATGCATTGGAAACTATTACACTCTTCATTGTTCAAGAAGTAATTCTGTTTCGCATTTTCCTGAATAGTCGATGTTATTTACCCTTAAGATTCCCACTAGGGTGATGTATTCTGATGAAATGCTAATTAAAACATTGCGTGGTTTAATTTAAAACTTAAGGATATAACTCAAAAGAAAAGACTTTTTCAATTGTGAGAGCACACGCAAGATTCAAGAGATTGTTCCGGCGCACGATATCGCATATTTATGCCCCTTCAAATCACTAGACAGTTAGGTTGTTTACATTTCATTGGACAGGACGTGAGTTGAAGTGGACATTAGGACTGTTCACACCTATGCATTCATTAAAGATGTATGACAGCTTTATTTTTACACCTGAAAACAACAACCATTGCATTATTTAAACCTGAGACAAATATACCAAAGAGATAAGCAGCAACACATCAGTGTTTTGTTACGCAGTCATCTAGGTATGGTTCCCTTTTATGATGGTAATTATCAAACTAGGCAGCGATACCACGGATTTGTGTGATAGACATTCATATGGTTGTATGGCTGCATCGTGAATCACATACGGCAGCTATCAATTAAAAGTTCTTATAGTTAACTCGAATTTGTGCAGTGTTGAGTGATTTTGTGCTTCAATTCATCATTAAACCACCACAACTCCAAATTTGCAAGCTGTTCAGTTCAAAAATTCAAACATTTTACTAAGTCATAAATACATTAATTTTCGTAAGTTATTAGCCAATTTGTCAAAATTCTATCACTTTTTACAGAAAATTTACAGAAAAATTATATATTTGCCAAAAATAGTCCTTACTGTATTTCAATTCATTTTAAATCAGTAAAAAGAGAATGTAAATTGAGATATTCAGTGCATGTTGTTCTTATTCAAGAATGCACTGAGTACACTTTAATGTACATCTTTCACACCAAAAAGGTACAAATATGGGCTCAAAAATGGGTTTGTATACAGGCATTCTTTGATTCATAAATGACTATGATCTATGGTACTGAACTCCGTTCAGATCTTTTGAAGATTCACATGCACATGTAATCGCCAACAATTTGACAAAGCGCGCCTCACTTAGACCTTAAACTTGATAACAAACTGATATTGAATATTGATTAATTCTTGTTGACTAGACAGGGGAAATACCTAATTAGCATCATAATACCGAGGAGGACATGGCTCGATCCGGACGACTGCGTAACAAAACACTGATGTGTTGCTGCTTATCTCTTGGTATATTTGTCACAGATTTAAACAAAAAGACTATTTTGTATAGATAGGAATTCCCAGAGACAATTGGCATGCCTTTCATATTTGATTCGATCACTTCAAAGGAAAAACAGTGGAACAATTCTGAATTGCAAACTACCGACTAGTATTTAATAATATTATATCGGAACCAGAAATTACCATGGATCATATTGATATCACCCATGTCCTGCATAATCACCTAGGTAATCATATCTTTAAGGGGAGGTATTGATTCCAAAAGGTGATTTTCTAAAATACACATTCAATAAACTTCACATTTGGTGAGATGATGTATATTAAGCGTACACAAATATTCATTTTATTACATTTTACGTATGTCACTTCATCCGTTGCCATGGCAACGACGGTCATATTGGATTTTGAAGGATATCACTGCGCGCAGTTTTATAGATTTTGACATATATTTTTGAATATAATTAACAATATTAAGGAAAGAAAAAAAATAACATATTTATCGTATAGCATGTACCAGGGAAGCGTAAATGGGACCTAAAATATGCGAAAACCGATCTCACGAAAAAATAAAAGGACTCAAATCATTTCTCTTCGTAACAGTTTAAAACTACTTAATTTAAAGATTCTCACCAAGTTTAATGAAAAACTGATGGAAAGGGTTTCGAGAAAAGCTGGGCGCAGTCCTGAAAAACATGTTTTGTGTAAAATGCCGAAACTGACCACAAAAACAGGTAAATTTTGCAATTTTTAAATACAATTATGTTAATTAACTTCATTAGAAGTATTCTGTAAGCTAAAAACCTTTCAAGCAATAACAAAATGAAATTATTACACCACAAAGAACTGAAATTTGCAAGTTTCTCTCATTTTATTCAAAGTTTCTTGAAAACAATAGAATACAAAAGATAAGCAATGCACAGTATAGGAGAAACATTATTTAGTCAATAAGCAATTGAAAATTGAAACTGTGTGCAATTTGAAATTGCAAAAAGCAAAGTTAGTTAAAATAGCCAATTTTAGTTTGTGTCCGCTGTGTCTTTTCTTAACTTTATCATTTGAAGTATACTTATATTCCATTAGATCGTCCGGGTTTTTTGTTTGTTTGTTTCACTAGGTAGAATAAAATGATGTTATTCATTGGGGTTATTGCTGCTGCTGCTGATTCTGCTGCTCAGTTGGTGATATTGTTGTTTAGCTAAAATTTCATTTAGAAGCGGATGTAAGGATTTTTAGCATCGGAGTTTTATTGGACCAAAAAACGTAAAATAATAACGTTGTAACTTATTTTATTTCATCAGCAAATTTATAATCATATTCTGTTTTAATTCGTTTTTACAATTGGCGGGAAAAAATCCGGAATTGGATATGAATTAGTTTATGATCGAAGTGGCGTGCAAATACTTTTGCTTTGTCGAAATCTTTACCACCAAATAACTTCTTTTTTGAAGATTTTGGCATGATCTTGTTTTTTATTGGTTAATATTTCTGTGTCAAACCATTATCATTCGAAAGACCCAAATGCATAACGAGATAGCAGCTAAGGCAGGAATAATTCTAAAATCAAAATCATGAAAATAAAACTTAAATAAATGTATGGTATACAGTATAGATTGGCTCGTCAGTTCATTTCATATATTTCTTTAGGATTAGTCGGTGATTGGTACGACACTGCATATCACGCCTTTAGGGGCTAGTTACGGAGTTCAATAACTGAGTAACCGTTCCCGAAGATTATAAAGAAAGATGTCCTCACTGATTTAAATTGTAGCAGTGGTCATCGCAAAAGCAATTTTCTTTTAGAACATTGGAATAGAAACCTGGTGCTATACATGTTGTACGCAATTTACACGTTCAAGAAATTCGTAAAGACCATACAACCGGGAGATGCAATTTCAATTTGTACGATTTCAGTTAAAACAATACTATAAGCTCCTATACAGGGTGCCCTCCCCCCCCCCACCTATCACCGTGGCTTTTTTTTTTACTGATTGGGTTTCTTTTTGGAAAATAGTGATACCTTTTTCAAGCATATGGATGCCTTTAGTTAGTCATAATTCTTCGTTTTTAGTTGTTTTAACTAGAATCTATTTTCGAACCAAATCTCACCTTTTTGCAATGCATGCGGTAACCAATAATACACAATATGCACCGGTGATTCGAATGACAAGTACTGTTAACTTGTACAGCTACAGAGTTAGTGTAAATAAAAGTGACGTATCATATTTTGCAATTCGATATTTTGAACAAAAAACGATATTTTATAGCACAATTTCGATTACGTAACGCCTTGTTTAATTTTCATGGTTTTGGTATCAATGGAAATATGACACCTTACCTGTATTATAAAACAACCTAACCTTTGGCAAGTCAATTTCAATTTCACACCTTCGGAAACAAAATAATACTGTACTTTTAGAACGTCCTCATATCTATATTTCTTTTATATCTATGGTGAATGCATGATTGCAAAAGTCAAATCCCTGGAGTCAAATACAACAGTGTACAAGTTGTTATCTCACAATGACACAATGTCTAGTTATATAAAAACAAATTATTTCACTACTTCTTGTTTCTAAAAAGGTCAAGTATATTCAAAAGGTCCAAGCCTGTTGGGATCTTTCCAACGAATTGATGCAGTATACAACATCACATATGCTCTTTTAAATCACCTCACAGTTGGGCTGTCGACATTTCGTTGGAATGGAAAGGGATCGAGTTAAGTAGATATTCTAGCAGATTGCACCTGGACATTTATTAACGTTGTGTATTATCTATAGTTTTACACCTTTGATAACAACGTGGCGAGATTTACTATGCCTGTAACTTAACACTAAATTTGTATTTTCACAAACTGGGGACTCGCACGTCTTGTACTTGCATCTTTCGAAAGTAAGAAACATTATGTCATACAGATTATTGCTTGTGTTTTCTTTTAAACAGAATGTGTTTCATAATTGATGACATTAGTTTTAAAGTAACGGAAATAAATGTACATAATAAAATACAGTCGTGTGTATGTTATATGAGACCGTCCATCCCAAACCAGCCGTAAATGCAGCCTCTTGTCATGTTCACTTTTAAAAATATTATTTGCAAAGACCATGTTATAAAGATAAAAATGGCACCTCAATAAACTTCACTCATTTTCCAGAAGTCAAGTAATGGTCCGTCAAATGTTGTCAGGTAAAATGTAAAGCTGATCAAAGATTAGTAAGCCTTATATTTTTCGTTGATTGTCCTCAATAATACAAATATATTTAATATTTCTTGAGATGAAACTTTAATGGTGTTTTGAAGGATTGCGAATCAGTCAAAAAAATCAATTTAAAAGTAAATGCTATTAGAAACTGCTTATCCACAAAAAAAACCTGTGTAGTAATGTTTGATTAGAGGGCCTGATATTTCGACTTTAGCAAAGTCTTAATCAGAGGCGAATGACAAAACAATCAACATGCACAAGATATATACAGGAATTTAAAGGAACAAAACATAATTATGCAAATTAGGGTAACACTCAAATGTAATAAAAACAAAAGGAAATTGTGATGATACATGATATAAAGGGGCGCAAAATGAAGTTGGTTCATATAAGTTTTAATCGTGGTAGTTTAAGTTTTATTTAACACTGTAAACTAAAACTAGTCAGTTATATGCTTGACTAGCTTTAAACTAGTCGGTCTACCCTGTCAAAGCATGATTGACTAGTTTATTCTAGTCGAGCAGATAGCCAAACTAGTCGAGGAAGCTGAACTGGTTTCAAAAATCAGAAAAAATAGTTTAGCATGATTGACTATCTTAAAACTGGTGCTAGACTAGTTTCGCAACCATTCTGGAGAAAAGTAGTCGGACTGGATTGGTGGGTTGACTAGATTAAAACTAGTCAAGCTATACATTGCGATAACACGTCAAAGGTCATTCCTTTCACTTTGGAAAAGCTTATTTTTGAATTCTCACGACGGACTCGTCAAGTCAGCTGTTACTGCATAGTGAGGCCACTCTTCTTTGTGGGTCTGAAATTCATGAGGCAATACTAGTTTCTATATCTATAGAATTAGATTGAACTAGCCTGACAGGTTAAAACTAGTAGAGCAGGATGGACTGGCTTATGCTAGTCAATCAAACTAGGCGAGCTTGACCGACTAGGTAAAAGCTAGTCCAGATGGGCACCATCTCGACTAGTTTTTACATAGTCATAAACTAGTCGAGTGACTAGTATAAACTAGTCGAGCTGGGTCGACGAGCAAGACCGACTGCGCAAAAGCTAATCAAACGACTAGCCTAAAACTAGTCAATCTAGCTTGACTAGGTAAAAGCTATTCCAGGTGGGATTAGCTTTTACCTAGTTGGGCCGTCAAGTTTAGGTTTTCAGTGAAGAAAATATTTTGTTATCATGATTATATTTTAAATTTATATGAACGACATTAACATTAGTGTTTACCCTTCCGGAATGTTAACATACGTATATAAAATGAATTTGCAATTATGTTAAACAATTACGTACATTTTGCAAACACACGATTAGCAAAATATAAACGGAGAGAGTTATTGTGCGTTAAGGGGTTTTCTCTAAGAAAGAAATACTCCATTTATTTTCTTGAAAATTTAGTATTTGGTAGATTTATTTGTGCTGATAACGAATCTAAAATAAAATAAATAGGTCACCGTGCTCGTTTTTGGGATACAGGCATTTCAAAAAGTACATGTTTTCCCAAAAAATCACCCGATTAACCATACATCATTATGTGCTTGTAAAATAGTAAATCCTCCATTTATTTTTCTAATTTTTATATATGTTAAAGCACTTTTTGCGCTCTTCAAAATACTGAAATAAAAAAATGTGGTCACCGTGTTAGTTTTCAAGAAAAATGACAAAAACTGGCATTTTTTTGATAAAATTTGATTACTTTGATTGTCATCTGCGTCTGCATAATTTTCCGCGTATATATTATGCAGCGATGCGGCGCGTGATTAACCAAACGCTTTAGTATAGCATGCGTTCAGTGTGCATTAAAATTTACGCACGCAAAACGGATGCAACAATTGTTTTGACTTTTTACTATATATGTTAAAAATCGTTATCCTGCAGTCGTGAGCAACTGCATCTCAGAGAAAACCCCTTAAACTGAATATTGAAAAACAACAACCAATAATGTAGTAAGATTGAAATATCATCAGGAAAAAAATGTCACCTCAACTTTGCCCCACCGAGAATTCGTTGTATTGCACCGGTACTCTATTCCGTGTAAAGAAGAGTAAAACTGTCCTGTGTCATATTTCATATAGTAAAGTTATCTGATATTTATAACATTTAAAACCAATCATATTCAGTAACTTTTAAAGTAGTTTCCTCAAAACTGCCTGCTTTTTAATATTTATAAACCAATAATGTTAGCACAACAGACAAACATAAGTACTACAGTTTTGAGAATGTCAGTGTGAATAAACCAAAAATACATTTATTTCAAGATAATCGTTTTCCAAATTATTGCAAAAAACTAATGCGTAAAACAAAATGTTTTTAGCTTTTACAATTTTGATATTTTGGTCTGAAACAAAATGTATACTAGACCTGATATCGCACAGCTTATGGTTAAGGTTCAACTTGAGTGATAGTCTTCTTTTTAATGCTGATAAATAAATTAATTAAAACTAAGGATATCCCCCTAAAGAAAAAAAACTTTCGAATTATAAAGAAACACAGGCAAAATTAAAAAAAAATACATTTAAGCAGCCGCGATATCGCATATTAATGCTCTTTCAAATCACTTGACAGTAGGGTTGTTGGCATTTCATCGGAGAGGACTTCGTTGAAGTGGACATTACGACTGTTCACACCCACAGCAGCCAAAGACGTCCAGTCGCGCGATACTCTTGGGACCGTTTTATTCTAGTAAGCCCCGATAGTAGCGATACAACGCATGGAATTTCTCCATTCAATACAATGTAAAATCGGCCTAAATTGGCCCGTCTCGTACACCGTTAATAGCAGTTGGTTACCATTCTTTACCAATTTTGGTGGTTTAGAATACTTTTCTCTTGCTAACTTTGGTTCCCAAATGCTAACCGACTCTAATTTTATGCCTGAAAAGATCAATTAAAGACAAGATGGTCCACAATATTGCTGGTTTCCAGCGTTTGGCACCTCAGATTTTGGATAAGTCTACAACTTCTTACATCGTACGCTACGACAAGACAACTAACGGAACTTCCGTGGCTACTTAGGCTACAAAATACAAGAGCGAAATCGGTTCGCCCGACTAGACTCAGTGAAAATAAATTTCGGTATATAACAACATCTTGAGTAGAGCTTCCGCATTGAATATCGACATTCTCTGTAAAAATCGAAAGGAATATAGAAATAAAATGGTCATTTGTATACTTATCATGACATTTTATTTGTCTAGTGAAGTTCCTGCCGTGTTTAATGTATATCTTTTGATGAAGAAAGTGACATAAGCTTAATTGTACAGCAAACACAACACCGACACTACAGTAGAGCAATCTGCCTGATCTCGACTGCATGACTGTGAAGCATGATATGAATGCTTTTAATATAATAACATTTGTGTGAGTATGATTATTTTTTTTAACTTTTTGTTTCGAAAGTGTTTTTGTCAGCACAGTGATATTACAATTCATACCAAAAAGAATTGATCCAACAGTTTTTCCCCACAGTTACTAAATCGGCCGAGGATATTGACACGATGATCAATAACCTCGCCCAAAATGGCTAAAGACACAATGATCGTTTCAATAACCTTGCCCCAAATGGCTATAGACACGATGGTCGTTTCAATAACCTCGACCAAATTGGCTATAGACACGATGATCGGTTGTGAGAAAGTGAATGGCCCTCCCTACTATGGAGCCGAATGCTCACTAATGTTCAAGCTGAACGGGATGGCAACAAAAATAGAGGAAGGTGACTTGCATCGGTAATTATACATTCACTTTCTCACACACGAACATCGTGTCTATAGCCATTTTTGTGCGAGATTATTGACATGATCATTGTGTCTATAGCCACTTCCTAATAAATCAATTCGCCAAAATATATGGAAGTTTTGACATATTCCAACAGATATTTAATTCAATTATCTAAAAAAAACCTGGAAAAATATCACAATACAGGTGA
>JXSR01S010938.1:55771-67789 GCA_000969725.1 Ophiothrix spiculata
GAGATACCAATTTTAAAAGGGCAATACTCATTCAACTAATATTGGGGGTTCGCTATTGTTTTCCCCACCAATTGAATTTGGGATTGGGACCATGAAAAGTGTTAATCTCTTTCCAGTCACTTCTTCAATGAGAGGCCTGGGGGAATCCCTCAGGTATAGTGCTCCAGGCATAGCGTCCCTGGAAAAAATCGAATACAATTATTCTAGTACACATTCCTGAGGTGCAAATTTAGAACATAAAGTCGAGTACAATTTAAGTACAATTCGAGTACAAATTGGTACTCGAATTGTACTTAAATTGTACTCGAATCTGTGTTCCAAATTTGCACCTCAGGAATGTGTAATAGAATTGTACTCGATTTTTTCCAGGGGGAAAAAGAGGAGGAGCCACAATTGGTCAAAACACCCCTAAAGGTTAATTTTTCTGAAGCCAAAATATAATCTGTTCCCCTATCTCCATCCAGTTTTAACCTCAGGGTTTGAAAGGCATATCCTATTTCTTGAAAATGGATACTTTTTATACCCTAAACGGTGTCACCTGATTCACCTTTCTATCCTCAAAACAACAATAATTCATCTTTTTCTTGGTCACGTTATGCCTGCAGCATTATACTTGAGTGCCCCCCTCCCCCGGATGATAGAGGTATTATGATTACATTATCTCTGGAACTGACATGACTGAGCAAGAAATCAGGGCCGTGACTTTTATTCCGAGCCAATGGACCAACAACGACTGATCTATTACTCGAATTTGTATACTCGCCATTCAACCCGTTCAAACGCTTCACTAGTGTTAGTGACGTTGCAAGGACAGTAAAAGAGATATACATCATTAACTTGGCGAAATGTCGTAAACAACTTCGGATTAACGCGCATAGAACAAATGGAACAATAGGAAGGTTATTTTGTGACGTGTCATAGTGCTTCATTTACATATAGGTCCGGTTTGCAACAATAATCAGGGGATGATTGTAGCAATAATCGGTCGGGCACTATTCAACCAGTCAGTTTCAATTCCCGATTTTCTCTGTTCCCAGGGTACGTAATCAAAACTCAACAATGTATGAAAAAAGTCAATAGCTATTGTAGGCCTACTGACCTTGTTTACTTGGATCTACTGAACTGAATCAGGCTGTTACGCGTGGTTGAATGGAGCAATGCAAATGGCCTTAGTGATCATAAATGATAGATAAGCCAATTTATGATAAAATGGCCTATCTCACAAGCGTCAGATAGGCCATTTTCATTTTGATTTATTAGCAGATGTTCAAAGCCGCATTTGTCTACACAATTCTCACAGTAGGTGCCTCTAAGTCTAAGGAACTGATTTATTCAAAAATCTCAATTTCGCCATTTTGTTACTTAGGCCATTATTTTATTAGGGTGACGATATATTAAATTTCGAGACTTAATGATAAATAAAAGTGAACTTAATTCGAAATAAACCTAGTTATGGTTGTTCAAAGCCCTGTATTTGTAAACTAAATATAGGTTTCCTGTACAAAACAGTGAGGTTGTTTTGAAACAAAGCACAGACTCACTGAATATTGTTTATCTACCCAAATGTAATTAAACTAGGCACGTACTATTTTTTTACAGATTTGATATATAAGGGCTATGTTTTGAAATGAATTATACAAGGTTATTTATAAGATTTGCATAAGGTTATTATTCCAAATAAATTATTCGACTTTATTCTATATAGTTTATTAATAAGCAGAAGTCTGATTGATGAGTGAAATGAAAACATTTTATTAAAATAACGCAATTGATACATTTTTCAATTTTTTTAACACTTAAGTGACCAAGGTATTTCCAACCCGTTGGTGCCCAAGGGGGGGTCCTAGGGATCCCCCTTAAAACGCCATACAGGTATACGTTGGAAGTCTAGTCAATGATAAAGCATATACAAACGACCAAAATACAGAAAAAAAGTTGAAAATCGGATGAACTGATTCAAAATGGCGGCCGAAAAACCATTTTTTTGTGTTGTGTCAAAAAATTTCCCGCCAAAATATCAAAAACCATGTTCCCGAAGATATTTTCGCATGAAATGTTGCTCAAATTTGCATATTGCAAGTACAATAACATTGCAAAAATAAAGTTAGTAAAAAGTTATTCGGTTTCAATTTTATGGGCAAACTAAATTTGAACAGCGCCCTCGAAAATCGCTTTATGCTAATAAGCACGAAAACGACTGGATCGATTTGATTTTTTTTTTTTGCCACTGATTGACCCGCCGCGTTAAATTTGACAATATTAGAGCGGCGATGTAATTTTTTTTCGCTTTTTTTTGGCGCTTTTTTCGCTTTTTCGCGCTACGCGCGAAAACCTGTGGTAGGGCCCCTAGGAACCCCATCACCCTTGGTCACTTAAGTGTTAAGGTGATTATAATATTCTTAATCAAAATAATAAGTCAACCGCTTTTAATTGTAACTTTTTCTCAATTGATATCGTGTCACAATTAGAGTATACAAAACATCAGTAAAATAGATGGGTATAAATAAGACTAACCCTACATCAAAAAGGTCACCATTGAAAATCTAGGCCGACTTTTATAATTGATTAGAATAGTCAGAGTTGCAATTTTACATATACATAACCTGGGGAAATATTATTGAAGAACATGATGTAGTGTACCTGAAATTATCGTAGAACAAAAGAATATACCAGGACAAAGAAATGCCAACTCCAATAGATCCGTTCTGCAACTTTACAAATTTAAATGCATGTTCATCATATGCATAAAAATCCCTAAAAAAGTTTTCACATTACTGAGATCCATCTTTAAGTCTTTATTCATTTCATAGAGTCACATTTGACCTTGCAGATGATATAATTTAAAATGCAGTTAAACATTGTTACAATACATGTTGCAGATGGGAGCTCGTGGAGTATTTTTTTGTAATAGCGTATTCAAATCAATTTATGGCATGGTGGTATATTAGAAATGCAATTGGTATTTACATTGCAAATAGGAATGAATACGCAATGTATGTTTCGAATCTCATGCTGTCCAAAAGGATTTGAAGCGAATACATTGGCTTACCTTGCCTTTTAACCTAGCCATCTAATGAATAATAGCAATGAATAGAAAGATAAAATGAAAGCGACTAGTAATTTACTAAACATTTCATTGAGTTTAATGCATCCTGATTTAGAAGTTTTTTCAACCTGATAGGCCAGTCTATGTAAATGTATTCTACTTTCCGCAAAAATGGTTAAGTACCGTAATTTAGATAGTGGATCAATGAAGGATATTTTCCGTCTCTGGTTACATTACTGATTTGGACTTAGATTACACGTGACAAGGAAGTCAGCCAGACAAAAAGGGGAATGAATCAACACTTTAAACGACAATTCTAAGTAGAGTCATTCAATCTCACTCTAACTTTAAATATGTCATAAAAGGATCCACTCTTTAAGATAGACCAGACAAGTATCCTGCTCTCGATATTAGCCATTGAAACTTCTTATTTTAATGTAAAGGTTCAACTACGTTTGTTGCAATGCTAAAAATACTATTTCTTTCAACAATTAAAGTAAATTGCCGAAATAAGGGGCTAACTATGTTAATTATCTGTTAAACAACAGACAGATTTGAATTTTATTCAAGCAATGCATTATTTATATTAAAAGTAATACTAATATTAAAATCAGCTAACAGGTAACGAAACATAATGTAGTGCAAACTTTTAGATTATCGCTTATTTTCCACTATTAATGATGCATGACGCTGGTCTAGATAATTCATCTAAGGACTCCGTCACACATCACCGTATAGAACCCAAACGTACGAATAACGTACACTGTTTCGATCAATTAAATGCACGTATATCGATTACGAACCAATGCACGTTATTCGTACGTTTCGTGATGTGTGAGACCCTTAAAAGGGATAACAATTTACCTTTTTGTGATGACTCACACTCAAATTGGGGACTTTGGTTCCGACATCAAAATTGAGTTTTTGGCATCATGTGAAAGCTTAGAGTTTCACAAGTAATTTTGTACCTCAATAATTTCGAAACAACAATCCGTTCCAAAGATATGGCTCTTTTAGTTAGAACGTGTTAATCACTTTTCAAAAATAGCAATTGGAGAAAACAGGCTTTAAAGTTTGGGTTTGTGAAAGCATCAATTGTATTGATTACTATTCAACATACACAAAATCTCCTTAGCAACGGGTTCTTAGGAGCACTCAATCATCATCAAATTTGACAAAAACATTGTCAAGATACATATCTTTAATTCAGTTACAAACAAAATGGCAAATTAGGCATATTTTTAATTAATATGGCCATATAAATATAAGTTGTGTTTGCGATCACAAAATTGCGAAAAGGAGATTGACACGGTGTTAGAAATTATGTCAAAATATCATCTTTTTTCGCAATTTTATAGAACGGCTTGGTAGGAAGATTTTTAAAACTTTGAAGATTCATAATATCACAAAATCTCAAATTCAACCCAATACGAAAATTTTACCACTTCTCAACTTCAAAGCCTGATTATCTTAGTTTGCAGATCGTCGCAAAGTCCCCCTTTTCGGTGTGAGTCATCACATTTATGAACAAATTGATAACCTAACGGATGAAAAGATTGCTCTTGTCATTTACACAGTAACACTTGCTATACATAAGATAATTAAAACATAGTACTTTGCTCCTTCGAAAGTAAAGTCTTTTATTTAGTTTTTAAAGTCAAGATTTTGTCGAGTTTTCTATTTACGTGTTGCGCTAAACCCTTCTTAAGACCGATATGTTTTTGACGATATAGTACAAAATTGATATCATTGAAAATGATAACGGGTTTGAATTTAATAAAAAGAGTTGTGCTCAATATGTTTTGATAAGTTGCTTTAAGATATTACATGGTTCACCAATTTCCTTTGGGGAAATCCTATAAAAAAAATACCTAAGCAATCGTACCTGAAGAAGACAGTGCCGTAAATTAGGACTATGGTCACAATACTTCGTACGAACAGTCCTAGTCCGTTTAGAAGGACCACGCAAGGCATTCCCTGCTCGCTTTGTTCACTGTCTGTGGTCCTTCTAAACGGACTCAACGCTGTTCGTAACTGTTCGTACGAACTATTTTAATTATACAGGTTGTAACAGAAAAGATTATACATTCTTGTTAGCAATATCATGAAGAAACTAAAAATATTGAATTCACAAACTTTCCCTTATTGGAAAGACTATCAAATTGGCTACCAGAAGCAGCTTAAGTGATCTCATTTGATGGTCAGGTTCAAAAGTTACGACCATTTTAGTAAAGACCAGTAAAAACTACTTGGGCCGATTTCACCATTTTCCAGCGCAAATAATTTTTCATGATTCAATGAAGATAAACAATGCAGTGAGATAAAATTAATAAAAGGCACACTTTATTTTAAGAACATTTAATGTTTTTATTTGTTTTTCATATGATAAGAATAAATGATTAATAATGTTATGATATTTTAGATAAAAGTTATGCTTTAATAGGTTAAAATGTTGCCCATGTTCCAGAGTAAGCATAAACAGTTGTATCATCAAAGACTCGATATCTTTGATGGAAACGGGAAAGCAAAGAGTTTATTGCAATAATTTTTTTGCAGTTTTCTTAGAGTCTCATATTCAAAGGAAAATATGGAAATTAAAATCAACTTACTAGCCTAATTGTTAAAACTTGAAGTTAATTTCGAAAAAAAAACGTGTTTTCTTTGACCTGTGCTTAAATCTGGGTAGTCTTAAAGTGCCTGTGTGCTGATTCTACCATTTAGATCATGATATGTTGTCTCACCAACTAGGATCTTAAAAAATTGTTTTGGCGTCCCGTCCAACATTAAGAATACAACGTTCTACCGGCAAGGTCATCATTATGACCTCCTATATTGCCTTTGTTAGATGGAACACTAAAATCAGCCTTGTAATCATGTTGAACATCGTATGGCTGATTTGGGGCACTACATGCTATTATTTTGATACCGGTCAATGAATTGGATGAACTGGCCCAGATGGTTTTAAGGTAGGGTCAGTATAATTGCCATAACTCTGCTTGTAGACAATCAATTTGGATGAAACACAGTACATTTTGTAGCTTAAGAAATTGGCTTTCGATATAAATAAATGGCAATGTGCTACAAAGTGTAACTTTATTCTTTCAGCGTATATAACAATGTATAATTTTTTCTGTTACAACCTGTAGTCTGAGATATAGTGAATTAAATGTTCAGGGGTCATCCAACTTTGCAAATGTAATTTTCTTCTGGCACACTTAGATAAAAACTCTAATCCTTAATCTGTTTACAACTTGCGATCATATAATCTAACCGGGAGGTACAATTCCAATTACATGTTGCTGACCACTTACATGTGAACGTGACAGAAGTGTGCAATAACGACCTTAGAGCTGGGGATGACAACGGGGAATTAATTATCATTGTTTTCTTTCTTCTTGAACAGTTCTTTCAGTCGCAAACCTTGCTATTTTGATATCCAAATACCTTACAGCCTAGCAAGATTTGTTTGAATAAATATATAAACCTGTTATCATTCTTAACACGAATCCTAACTATAACCAACTCTACCTTTAACCGAACTCTAACCGTAGCCCTAATCAAAACCATGTATTCTAATCCTAACTTTAATCAAACTATAATTCAACATGATATAGGATATTTCAGGTTCAATTCGTATATGGGACAATCAATGTAGACAAATCAATTATCCTGGAAACCTAACTTTATACCACAGATGTTCAAAAAAGGGTTACATGTAGAAAAATGTTCGTTTGCGAAACCTATAGTAGTTTGAGGTATTATACTTTGGAACAAATATAATACATCTCTCATCTATGTACAAATCTTAATTACTCCAACTGCTATACTTTTCGAAAACGGTCATAGGACACCTGGTACATTATAAACGTGTATAATTTTTCCTTTGCTAACGAAATCACTCAGAACCGTAGTTAATTTACAGAATACCCAATTTTACAAAGATATTTTATTGTGTCTTACAAATATAACATTTTCTACTTGCATGTAACCGACCACGTTTATAAACTTGCTCTTTGTTATAATGAATTTCAAATAATAAAAAGGCAGAGTTTTTTAACGTGCATGTGGATGAAAAATCCCCGTCATCTACTTACCTTTGCTGAGAATTCATCGTATTGCTACGATTTACTCCGTAAAAAGAAAAAATATTCAGTATACTGTCATGTGGCAACTTTCATTTGCCCCACACTCAAGCGTCCATCCTCTTGTCCTCTACACCATATGTCTATGGTCAGTTTATTTAAAAGTAGGCTGTTACAAGATTTAGAAATATAAGAAACTATATTAAAAGTAGCTGTTTA
Source organism: Ophiothrix spiculata (assembly GCA_000969725.1). Lineage (NCBI taxonomy): Eukaryota > Metazoa > Echinodermata > Ophiuroidea > Amphilepidida > Ophiotrichidae > Ophiothrix > Ophiothrix spiculata. Next base: position 63,119 of record JXSR01S010938.1, read on the forward strand.
TGTGATTGTAGAATAGTTGTGTTGTGTTGATTTTGACAATGTGTTCATTTTATATGATAATGTTATAAGCTCGCACTGTTTTGTCAAAAACTGCTGAACACCCCGACTCCGAGTTTCTCCCGATACACCTCTGTATTGCCACATTTAATATCTACCAGGTGTCCCAAAAATATTAACATGTAGTAAAATTGATCGTTTGCAAAACTATAGAAGTTGGAGATTTATAATCTACTAAAAGTTTTTGACCTATGTAATCTAAACATTAGCACATTTATTTACAACTATTGTCAAAATTCACTTCCACTAGCCTTTGAAAATATGTTTAATACTAATTCTGATAATCATAAATATAATACAAGGCATGCTTCACACTTAAAGTATCCAAAAATAAGAACTGAGTTAGGACGCAAATCCATCTCCTACCAAGGTGTTAAAGTCTGGAATGATATTCCTAACTACATTAAAGTCAGCAAAAACACTAAGTCATTCAAACAATCCTATAAAGATGCTCTTATTTCTAAATATTAAGTTATAATATCATTTAATTTTGTGTGATTTTGTTAGATACTTTGTTACTACATGCATATTATGCATAATTATACAGAGTCTTTTATTCCGAATATTTATTATGTTCCATGACTTCCTTTCAATTTTCTCTTTGGCCATCGAATTGGAATTTGTGAGGAAGGTAACATTACATCCTAAATATTCTCTGATCATAACTTTGTTTTGTTCATAAGAGCTACTTTTTCTCATATTTAAATGTGCATTTTTTCTTCATTAACCTTTGTGTTTCATGCCTTCCTCCCGTCTACTCTTTGGCTATCGAATTGTGGTCTGGGAGGAAGGTATGCTTAATTTTCTTTGCCTTTCAATTTATTTATAATCTACTGTTTAAACTGGAGACAAGGACTTGACAGGCCTTTGGCTTATGTTCTTGTTCTCCTCCACAATGTTTATACTTAGTAAATATGCAATTGTGTACTTACTGTATTTACATGTATGTAGAAAGAAATTTCAAACTTTGCATAACGTAGGATACATACCTTTGTTTGCAAAATGTCATAACCACAGCAATATTATTTTTTGAGTTATCAACAAAGATAGATACCCATGTCAGAAACATATTTTTTCGAAATTCTACAAAATCGTAAGCATGTTCGTTTGATGCAATTTTAACCCTCGTTCAATCCCAAATAAACTTAAAATTGGCAGGGTCAAAGTTAGATTGCTGTATACCATAGTATAGGCCAGGGTCTCTTCTTTCCACTGATACCAAAATCATGGAAATCCCACAAGATGTTACGTAAAAATGAGGTCATAAAATACTCGAAGTTCGAAAATTATGCAAAAATCTGATTTTGGGCAAAAATGGCCATCAAATCAAAATTTTGTAAATTCTAAATGTTGATCGGACTTTTGCTAATAAATATAGAAAATTAATTTTTTTTTTGTCCTACAATTTTAAGTGTTATGTCTTTTTTCCTTCAAAAATTGATTTACACAGGTTTGCAGTTTTAAGAGTTAAAGAATTAAAGTTACCCGTAAAAATTTGAATATGATTTCATTATAACTTGATAACACATGTTCAATATTAACAACTCAATCTGGAATGCATTCAAATGCATGTAGCCTTAATTTGCATAATAGATATACTGAGAGATAGTTCAAAATATACGTGTAAACTAAGCATTCCATCAAGGCGAAAATGCTATTTTTATGTAAACAAGCGAAAAATATATCATTGTATTGTTTATGTTTTATATTTCTCTTCAAGACGCAAGTCTGCTCAGATTGTTTAGTGCATGTTCTCGTGCATCGTAATTGGCTATTCCAGAAAAAATTGCCCTTCCCCCCCCCCCCCCGATAGAGGAGGTAAACTGTCCTCATTCAAAAAGTCTGGAGTTCCGTCAAGAATTTTATTAATTTTTCATGGAATTCCAGAGCCATGAGCCAGTTTCTTTGAAAAATGTTGGATTTTTGGTGACTCTGAAGATAATTTTCTGGAAAACAGGGAATTTTGTTTAAAAAACTCCGGAATTCCAAGGCCCGCTGTTGTCAAAAAAATCTGGAATTTCAGCATCCTCTATGGGGTGGGCACAAATTATCTGGAATAGCCCAATGCATGACTAACCAGCGCCAAAAGCCATGGCTCGAGTCCCCACAAATGCAGTGCAAACTATTTCACTTTTCATGATTAAAGAAGTATTCTGATCCCATTTTCCTAAACAGTCGATGTTATTTACCCTTAAGATTCCCACTAGGGTGATGTGTCTGATTATATGCTAATTAAAATATTGCGTGGTTTAATTTAAAACTAAAGGATATATCTCAAAAGAAAAAAACTTTTGAATTATGAGAGCACAGGGAAGATTCAAGAGATTGTTCCAGCGCATGACATCGCATATTTATGCCCTTTCAAATCACTAGACAGTTAGACTGTTGACATTCCATTGGACAGGACGTGGGTTGAAGTGGACATTAGGACTGTTCACACCTATGCATTAATTAAAGATGTATGACAGCTATATTTTTACACCAGAAAACAACAACCATTGAATTATTTAAACAAACACTATTTTTTCTAGATGGGTATTGCCAAAGACAATTGGCATGACTTGCATATTTGATTCGATCACTTCAAAGGAAAAACAGTGGAACAATTTTGAATTGCAAACTACCGACCAATACCTGTTTTATAATACCTCGTATTTTTTAATCTGGCTTAATTTTATCATTTGAAGTATGTTTATATTCCATTAGATCGTCCGTGTTTTTTTTTTCACTAGATAGAATAAACTGATGTTGTTATTGCGCTGTTGTTAGTTTTGTTAAGCTAAAATTTCCTTTAGAACCGGATGTAAGGACTTTTAGCGTAGGAGTTTTGTTGGACCTAAAATATCGTAAAAATAATAAGTTTTAACTCATTTTATTTCAGCAGCGAATTTCCAATCATATTCTGTTTTAATTCTTTTTTACAATTGGCGGAAAAAATATTATAAAATCTGAAATGGGTGTAAATTAGTTTATGATCGAAGTGCAAGTACTTTTGCTTTATCGAAATATTTACCCACAAACAACTTCTTTTTGAAAACGTTGGCATGATTTTTGTTTTTGATGGGTTAGTGCTATAAAACTGCATCAAACCATTATCATTCGAAAGACCAAGATGCATCAAGCATAAAGAGAAGATAACAGCTTTGACGGGAATTATTTCAAAATCAAAATCATGAAAAAATTGAAGGTAAAACTTAATTAAATGTATGGTATATAAATTGGCTCTTCAATTCATTTGATATATTTCTTTAGGATTAGTCGTTGATTGGTACGACACTTCATATCGTGCCTTTAGGGGTTAGTTACGGAGTTTAATAACTGAGTAACCGTTCCATAAGATGGAATTTTGTTTTAGAACATTGGAATAGAAATCTGTTGCTTTACATGTTGAACGCAATTTATACGTTTAAACGAGTCGTTAAGACCATACAACCGTGAGTTGCAATTTCAATTCCCCCGGTTTTTGTTAAAGCAATACTATAAGATCCTGTACAGGGGGCCCCCTATCACCATGGATTTTGATTTTTGTTTTTACTGATTGGGTTTGTTTTTGGAAGATAGTGATACTTTTCAAATGATCTGACCCAAAGTTACATACTTTTTCAGTTATGGCAATTTGTTTAATTAATTTTAAAGATTCCGAATTCAATTCATGTAAAAGTATAGGTAAATGCATGTGCCCATCTGATACTTCTTCACGAGAAAACAAGCTTAGAGAAATAGATGCCATTAGTTAGTCATAATTCTTCATTTTTAACTGTGCTAACTAAAAAAAATGTTCGGAACCAAATCTACTAATGTTGCTTTAAGTTTAAAAAGGCTTTTTGGAATGCATGCTGTAATCAATTACAAAATATGCACCAGTGATTCGAATGACAAATAGTACAGTCAAGATGGTCTTGTACAGCTACATCGTTAGAGTAACAAAAAGTGACGTCTCATATTATGCAATCCGTTATTTACAAAATCCGATATTTTAGAGTTTTTGGCATTTTTGGCCAAAAAGGAGATTTCGGCGAAATCGTTTATGACGTTATAATTACGTAACGCCTTGTTTAATTTTCATGGTTTTGGTATCAATGGAAAGACGACACCTTACTTTATTGTGTTATAAAAAAATTGCAAAATAACAATGCGTAAAACACAATATTTTTAGCTTTTACAATATTGCCATTTTGGTCTGAAACAAAATTTATACTACACCTGATATCGCACAGCATTTGATTAGGATTCAACTTGAGTGATAGTCTTGTTTTGAATGGTAATAAATACATTACGTGGTTTAATTAAAAGTTAGGATATCCCTCTGAAAAAACGTTAGTATTAGGCCAAAAAAAAATAAGTTTGTTTCTGGTAACATGCTTTATGCGGCTTTTTATTTTTTATTTTTTACTTTTCGAAAATGTAATGCGATATGCGGTTTTCCCTTTTTTTTTAAGGTTTCCCAGGAAGAAAAACACATTAAAACAATGCTCTTGGTTTTTTATAGTATTTATTAATATCATTAATATCCATAAAAGCGTTATATATAACTGTAGCCTTTGTTATTGGTATTGAGTATCCATGTAATCTTACCTAAATATGAGTATTTTCCTGTATCTCCAGACATATGAA